>JADRCD010221100.1:0-11884 GCA_019843815.1 Montemys delectorum
CTATAAATTGATGGCGTGAATATAGTCTCATGGATACCTTCTAGGTCTGAAATGATTCCTCTGGAAAGTTTCGGTAGCTGTAAGTTCTGAGGCTGCATGTGATGCAAGCTTTCTGTTTGTTCCGTTCTCTCTCTCTCTCTCTCTCTCTCTCTCTCTCTCTCTCTCTCTCTCTCTCTCTCCCTGCCACTGTCATTTGTGCTAAATAACTGAGTAAAAGGCCGCATTCCCCCAGTCTCTGCAATGTTTGCACATGAACATGCAAATGCTTGGCGACGGACGGCGAGTGACACTGACTGCATGTAGTAGATTTGGCAGCCGTACAGTCCATCCACGGCCACAACCCTACGGATTAGGGGTGTGGACAGGTGAAGGCAGGAGGATCAGAAGGCCAGCCTGGATTACTAGAGACTGTCTCAAAACAGCAAATCAAACACAGCAAGCCACTAAGGGTCTGAGCTCCATCATTCGTGGGCACTCACTAAGGTGGTTTAGATTCTTTCATTAGCATTTGTCAATGCTAAGCCAACTCTAGAATACATAGTGAGATATGGTTTATAGTTAATCTACTGCTGTGTTTATTTAAGTCAGAGTACGTGTTCACACATATTAACATATCGGAGTTAGCATAGAGAGATTTCCAAGGAAGCAATGACATGATCTGTGAAAACAATTGAAACAGCATTTCAAATGATCTGAGAAAGCTCATTGGCCTGCTGCTCACTACCACAGCAGTCAGGACAGAGAACCTTTCTGCATAGTATTTATTTCTGTAGTTTACTATTTATATTGATTTATTTATTGTGATTTATGTTTATTTATTATGATTTATTGTCTATGTACCTGTAAGTGACCTTACATTCTGTTTTTAATGGTCCTGTGTGCTTGTACAAATAACCTATGGTTCTTTGCTAAAGATACATTATTATGGCTTTGTGTGAGAAGGATTGTGGAGAGCAGGCCCATTTTCACTTGAGAGTGACTGAGCCTGTGGGTGACTCAAGAGCCCTAAGCTTTGGAGCCAAAGTCTGGAAATAGGAGCAGAGATGCATTCTTATCCTTAATGCCTGCAGGATGCCATCTTGCCCCTTGTTAAGTTTCCTGGACTGCTGCTTAGCTCTCCATTTCTGACCTCCCTCCTCAGAACAGCAAGGGTCATTAGCTATTCTTATTAGCTCACTAGCAACGCAGTTTCAGGGTGAGCACAGGATCAGCCAGCAGAGCTAAGTGAATCACCACGTGGTGCAGGCAAGGAAATGCAACCCTGGCCCCCATACACCTGGGACCTGCAGAGCCATTTACGTGCCACCAAGGAGGTGAAGACAAGCTGCAACAATGTTTCAGTGATTCCAGATGGAGCTCTAGAAATGGCCGAGAGCTGACCTGAAGTGAAACTACAGAGAAGTCTCACCAAACACTGGTGTGATTTTTAGAGAAATAGCTTTTAAAGGGGGAAGAGAAATGTGCTGTTAGCAATTTAGAAAGTCGCTGAAGGGTTCCCCCCTGTTGAGACTACTTTACTCTCTTTGAAATGGATGATATCTGAGAGTTCCATCCCTGTCTTAATTGTGCCATTAGTGTCAGAATTATCAGTGGTCTCCAAAGGAAAGCCATTTACTGTCACAGAGAGGAACTGACTGCACATCTAGAAACCAGACTCGGGAGAGTGGGAATTATTTAGGGCCTTCCAGGTTTTCTCTCAGAGCATTTTAGAAAGTGCAGTAGCGTCCCTTCACGGGAAGTTTTTCCGCTCTGACAGACTGACTTTCTCCACGTGTCTCTCAAACAGCTCCTAAGGGAGGAGGAGCCAGGAAGGCTTCCTTATTTTTACCTCCCATCAATCTGAGTTTAAAAGCTTTCTTCTCCACTTGCTGACAGGAACTAGGGGACCTGGAAGGAAAAGGAAAACAGGGACCCGTAAGCGATGTTCAGTCCTGACTGTGCAGTGTATTACCAGCTTCTGATTTTCTGTCAGTGATTTTAAAAATCTGATTTATTTTCCTATTTATAATAAATTTTGGTACTTTTTTGTTTGTTTGTTTGTTTGGGTTTTTTGTTTTTTGTTTTTTTTTTTTTTTTTTGGTTTTTCGAGACTGAATTTATCTGTTCTGGAAGTCAGAGATTCTCCTGCTTCTGACTCCTTAGTGCTGAGATTAAAGGAATGCACCACTACTGCCCACCTGAGACATTCTTAAAATAGGGGGCAAAAAAGAGAATAAGAAAATGTTTTAATCTTACCATTTAATATCTTTAGTACATTTCCTTCTAGTCATCTTTCTCTGCTGAGTTTTAGTTACTTACACCCAATTTCATATCACTTCACAAAACTGAACTTATTTCTTCGTGAGCTTATAGACTATGTTAGTGGTTGGTACTCTGCTGGTAACTGTGTCGTAGTCACCATGCCTGTGGTCTTTAAATGTTTTCTTATTCATATTTTAATTCTCTTCCCCATATAAAACCCCAGAATGTGGTCATCTTTTATCAGCGAAGAAAAGATGAATGGTAGAATGATAACCGATACAGACTGTAATGCAACCAGTTATTAGCCAGGTGAAAGGAATGGAGAAAGTAGATAGTCAGAATTCACTTATAAACCAAGAACTGTGTGGCCAAGGATTCTTCCCCCACCCTACCCCTCCGCCCAAGTGCTGAGGACAGAACCCAGGGCAAGCATTTTACCAATGAGCTATGTATCCAGCTCCTAGTTCCGATTTTTAAGCAAAGCCAATTAGTATTTCTTTTTTTTTTTTCTTTCATTTTTCTCTTTTTTTTATCAAGGATTTTGAACAGCTAAGTCAGTTTCTCCCCTTTGGCAGTGGAGAGCCATAACTTAGCCCTCCTACCTACAAGGCAGGAAACTCACAGCTTGAAGGTCCCTACACCTCTGACCCAGCAGTGGGTCACTGACATCTGTGCTTGGCTCCTCCGCTGTCAAAGAGCAGCAGCCTTGCTTTCTTAAGACTCTCCCAGCCTTTACAGTAGGTCAGTCTCTCTTGCCTCTGTAAAGCCTGACTGTGTGAGCACCTGTCAGTCAGGCTTGACGTACCACTAGGAATATCCAGAGGACCATGTGGCCCTTCACTCAGAATATAGAGTATTTGCCTGAGTGTGTGTGTGTGTGTGTGTGTGTGTGTGTGTACTTGTGTGTATGAAGGTACATATGAGTGTATATATGTGTGTGAGTGTGCATGTGTGTGAGTTTGTGTGTGAGTGTGCATGTGTGTGTGTGTGTGTGAGTGTGAGTGTGCATGCGGATGCACATGTATGCTTTTCTACACATGTGGCGGTAGGAAGCCCCAGAGCGACAACTGGCAGAAACACACAACTAAGTGAGTAGAACTCTGGAGGCCGGTTGATAGGCAGAGGAAGAAGAAATTAGGTTTGGGGTTGACAGTTTGATTAAATAAAACGGAAAATCATGAGAACCCATAGGTCTTTTGAACTGGTCAGCCTGAACCTTGGTGTCGGCTGCACCTCGCAGCGGGCTTTGAGCCACGCTTGCTTCCTCTTTGCTTCTGCAATGGGAGCGTTTCCTCGCCCTTGCCCATGCACTCTGGCCCCCGGCTGTGCCGCCACCTCCCACACTAAGCACTGCTCTCTGTCTAATTTTAATGAGTTTGATTAGATTGCATTAATATGTGAGCAGCATTGCCTGTTCACTTATGAAATTCCCAAAGGAAGAAAAAAAAATGTAATTTCAATTGAATCTTGTTAAGAAAAAGTGGTCTGATTAGGGAGTTATTAAAAGAAGAAAATCAATTCGTATTTCTCAATTGCCTTGTGGTCTTTAAAATAGAAGGCTTCAAACTCAGTCTGAAAATATGTGAGTGCAGATTTCATGGAGAGCAAGACAAAAATCTAAAATTTCAACAGGTTCTGCTGAGTCTACTGGAAACAACACGTTAACACTGAAATTTAGACTATCAGGACATGTGTGTCACCCCCAGTGATTAGGACACTCAAGCCAGAACTCCGTTTTTCTTTCTAATCAAGTTGGCATTGTTTGCCACAGGGAATTAGAGCTGCTACCTGTCTCTGAAGTAGTGTTTGATTACAAGAACTAAGGAAAACACATACTCACGGAAGGAAACACTTGCACCCTGTGGTTACGTCTGAGTGGCTGGCTAGGCAGGGATGTTTTACTCTTCATGGCTCTTCTTCTCCGTGCTGCTGAGCTTCTGTAACCAACATTGCATCGTCTTGCTGCAGCACTTAAATAAACTTCGAGGTAGTCCAAGATAATAGTGACCCCTTTGTTTTTAAGATTTATTCGTTTATTTTATATATGTGAGTACACTATGGCTTTCTTCAGACACACCAAAAGAGGATATTGGATCCCATTACAGATGGTTGTGAGCCACCATATGGTTGCTGGGAATTGAACTCAGGACGTCTAGAAGAACCGTCGGTGCTATTAACCCGCTGAGCTATCTCTCCATCCCCAAACATTTTATAGAGAAAAACAAAGTAAAACCTTTTAATATGATAGGATTTCTCATATGTAGACTACCCTCTTACTGTATGAAAGGCAAACAAATACATCCTTGGCCTGACTTTTAGACTTTGAAGGTCTGTAACCGCAGGACTGTATTGCTCGAGTCATCTGTAAGATGTTGAGACCTACTTAACACTCGAGAGTTCATTTGGTAAATTGCCTTGTGAGATGCCCTGTTTTCAAGCCACCTTCTAGTGCCCAGAGTAATTCATCGTGTTGATTTCATTAGTTAATGTCCTTGGCTCTGGGCTGTGTGGCTTAGGCCATTTCTGGGGTGATGGAGAGCTTTTGTAGTGCATATCCTCGAGAAACTCCTGAATATACTCCTGTAATTCTGTAGTCATCAGTCCAAGGGGAACTGACCGACAGCACAGAGAAATCGCTAGAAGCCGCTGTTCATGCAACACAAACATTTACTGTGTGGTAGTCTGAGCTGTGAGAAAGGACAGGAGAGTTAAAAGAATTTTGTCTAAATGAATTGTTAATCTTTGCTGTCAGTATGCATCATTCTTTACAATGTACTCTTCTTTGCCAGAGCTCCGTTCATTTCATTTTTTAAAAAAAGTGCCACAGATTATCTTTTTATTATTTATAACTGATGTGTTTCCTAAAAGTATCATTTTCCATAGTTAACAGTAGTAATATTATAAAAACAGAAAAATCAAAGCCATAAAAAAAAAAAAAAAAAAATGAAGTAACTGTGCTAACCACAGCGAGCCCTGAGTCACAGATGGCAGAATGCAATGTAACGACTCATTTATTTTCTCCTCAGCTCTTTGACAGGCCGGGCAAAAGAGGAACCTAATAAATCACCAAGCTCTGCTTAATACATACACTAAAGCTGGTTGCTAATAGTGTAGCTTGTCTTTACCAAGCTCTGCTTAATACGCAGACTCAAGCTGGTTCCTAATAGAGGAGCTTTTCTTTTAGCACCATACACACTCTGTCGCATGGTACCTTGTATGTGGAACATTGAGCCTGTTTTCACCGGGGATCCCCAGAAGGAGCCTGAAACAGAAGGCTTTAGCGTTGTCTTAGAAGTGTGATCTAGGGAACAAGAGTGGAGACATTGAGACCAAAGCAGGAAACAGGGAACACATGTGTAGTTGGAGCCCCTTGATAGCTGCCGCTTAAGCGTTCTGTGGAAGTTTATGGATCACACCTAGAGCCATTGAGCTACTTTCCCATCCCCCACGCTGGTCAGGGGTCACACATGTCACTCATGTCCCTTCGCTTGTGGCTTGGCTATGCTCCTGTGCCGGATGGGTCTCTTGGGTTTCAGTAGTTCCTAAGGGAAAAAAAAGCAAATGATAAAGGGATCTAGACCAAGTCTATGTGGGCCCAAATGGTCCTGGTGCTATTCAGTTAATTAAAGGTCAGAGCAAGAGAGTGTGAGACCCTGGATAAGAAGTGTGCCAGACCAGCACAGCAGGTGCAATCTTAAAGTTTTGTCTACCAAATGCAAATGAATTCATCTTCTGCTCATTTCCTACTTCAGCCATCTATAGAAGCTTGGTAAGTTGCAGTTTTCTTAGATTTTTTTTTTTTTGTCTGTGTGTGTGCAAAATGTAGATATATACAATAAAGTGCTCAGTGAAGGATTATCCCAATCCCCACATGATGACCTAATTCAGCCTTTAAAAGCCAGATAGATTGTTGAACTTATTTCCTAGTGGTAGTGAGGGCTAGCTATTCCTCCAGGGGTGGCGGCCATGATAAAGACAAGAGGTGGCAGTTTGGAGCTAGGGACCTCAATGTGCGTCCTTGGGCATAAATCAGAAACGCCCTTAATCATGTCCTGGCTGGCGGCCAGAAGTGAGTGGGAGCTATTGTTAATCCCAAAGGTGGGAAGAGAAAGCCCACTGACCCAAATCATCATGGCTGATGCTTAATTAAGGCAAGCCATTAATTGAAGCAAGTGATTTTTAATTCATGCACGCAGGCTGCCTCCTCCTAAGTTGGGGTTCAAGAGGTCAGCAATGGCTGTGAAGAAGGCAAGGTTTTTTTTTTTTTTATATATAGCTCAAGGGTAGGGAATTTCCAGATGGGAGACTTGGTGGGCAAAAATAGCTGGGGTTCCAGGAGCAGAACATAAGCATAATAAGTGAATCATACTAACATCTTGAAACAAAGTCATGATTGCAAGATGGTGGCACCAAGGGAGTCATAGCAACAGGTAGTCATAGCAACAAAGGTGCTTGTAACAGCCTTTGAAACAAAGATAGGGTCATCCTTTCCTGGAAAAGGCAGTACACAGAACCATTGTAGTCAAGACAGGTGGGGCATAGCACAATACTTGAGTTAATACCTAAGTGTAATCATAAACATGAATGAGCATAGTTTGTCTTTACTATAAGATGGCTTTTAAGCCTACAATGGAAGCAGGCCAGTTCATCACTATAATCCCTGCTTAAGTTCCTAAATGATTTTACGGCTCCCTCTTTAGTTAGGGTAATGTTGTAGTAGCTTTGATCAGGGCTCTGTAGAGTTCCATTAGGGAAAGCTATTTCTCTGGCCTCAGTGGGTGGTGGGTAGCATTCCAAATTACCTAAAAATATGAGTCAATCCAGGTGGGCCGCCCCTAGAAAGGCAGATTTCAATTTTTAAAATGGATCAGGAAAGTAACTCCGTGAACTCTGTGTGTCACTTTCAGTATTTAACCCAGTAGGTTCCTTAGTAGAAGTTGTCTTTCTTTCCTTTTTTATTAATTTATTTATTTATTTATTTATTTATTTATTTATTCACTTTGCATCCCAATATGAAGTGTTCTATTTTTCTGGGCTCCTTTTGCTGTTTTGTTGGAGGCAGGGTTGAAAAATGAAGTCTGTGTGTGTTGTCCTTTTCACCCCAGCGCAGCTGCCTGTCCTCATGGTCATCTGGAGAAGCTTTTCTTTAAAGAAAGAGCCACAACAGTTTCCGCCTGTGGGATGACAGACAGCAAGAGGAGAAGGCGGTGGCTGGGAGTTCCACACAGCCTTCCCTTACTTCTAGAAACCGCCCGTTTTGTTGCTAGGGTTAAACAGTTGTTTTGAGGAAGACACTTTTTGAGAGAATGCATGTGTGTTTCACTTTCAGGATTTGCTTTCCGAACAGTGAGAAATGCAACCTGAGATTTAGCACAAAAAGAACAAGAGGAAAAGAAAATGGCTTGACACAGTTGAGACTTGAGTTTCGTGCTCAGTGGCCAGCAACTGAGGATCTTGACCCACATCGAAACTCATCCCGATGTGTTTACAGACCAGCCTGTCTTAAACTCACACCTGAGCGTGCAGGGGGCGTTATTTTCTCAAACCAAAGCAACTTAGATTGTGGCCGTATCACTAAGGACTGTGACTCTCCCTCTCTCTCATAGTAATCTTTCACTGCCTGGAGCTCCTCAGGGAGGGATGGGGCTTTGTGAACCCTTCCCCATCCAGGAGGGATTGTCCCCACCCCTGCTCTTGGGAAGATAATCCCAACTGCCAAGTTGGTGATTGCAACAGTTGTCTAGTCGAGATGTAAGGCAGTTGACCCTTCTCCCCCAGTGCCGGGGCACACATCTTCATCCTCTCACATTCTTCCCATACCCACCTCCCTCACATTCCTCCAGCCTTCAGGAATGGTGCAGATCTCTCCTCTGGGACTAAGCGTCAACTAAACACTTAATCTCATCTCCCATTATGGGTCTCTGCACTTACTCCCACTTACTACAAAAAGAAGTTTCTCTATTCAAAGCAGAAGATATCACTAACCCTAGAGGTAAGGACATAAAAATTAGAAAATGATTTGACAAAATATCCATTCAGCAAACCCCACTTTGTCCCTACCTCGGGGCCCACGATTCCCTAGCCACAGCCTTTTGACCCAGGTTTACCGTGCCAGGCGTGATTTCCCTCTGGGACACTCCTCAAGTTCAGTTGAAAAGTGGTTGACTCTCCCATAGCTATCGCTAACTTCTGTGCCATTGGGCTCAGCCTGGCTGTTAGGTTGGCATTGTACCTCCACAACTAGGTAAGATTTAAGACAGTCGACCTTTCTCCTCCAGCGCTATGAAAGACTAACCAACAGGGAGGAAGCTCCAAGCTCAGTTCTAACTTAGTTTATGTCAAATGCATGCATACACTTACACACACACACACACACACATGCACACGTATTTACACACTCATACACATACACAAAGATAAAAGAGATAGACAGACATAAAGGTTGGAGCTGAGTTGTTGAGGAAAGGAGTTCAGTGGTGGTACAAGCGACTGAGAACAATGAGGTAAATATTATCAAATTGCTATGTATGAGATCGTGGAAGAATAAATAAATAGATTTTTTTAAAGTCATATCTGAAAGAGTATGACCCAGATGTAATTTGCATTTGCAAATAGAGTGCACACAGTTCTGAGGTCAGCCTCAGAATACACTTAGATGCATGTGTGTGTGTGTTTTCTCTTTTTTCTGGAATACTTTGCTAGTAACTTCCAACCTCCTTGGCTGACTCTGCTTCCTTATAAGCCTGCCCCTGGAGCGAAATCAGCCTTACACAGCCACCAAAGAAGATGTGCTTAGCTAAAAATAGTTCCCTTTTGACAAGGTTTTGGGAGATTTTTTTTTTTTTTAATATGAAAGTTACATAAAATGGAATGAGGTCAGATATGACAGCTGTGGTCAGATCCTCCTCTCTGGAAATGCCTGACTAGCTCACTGTGGCTGATCTTTAAATGGATGCTTTGAAGCTGTGCTGAATGAACTTGGGGGCACTTCCTCTCTGTAAGTAGGAGGGTGTCCAGTGCATTCTGTGCATCGGTGATTAACCCTCTGTGGCTACTGCCTCCCATTCACTAGAGGCCTTGGTTTCAGTTAGGAATTGTTTTCAAACCACTACTAATAAAGTAGATTTACTCTACCACAGCCTTAACTTTATAAAATGGCCGCTTCCGCAAGGAAAATTTGTGCAGGACATCTCCCAGTATGTGAGGCAGTCTGTGCTGTGGGAGGGAAGTTGGAGGTGTCTAACAGGCAGAATCTAAGGACGGCACTAAACATTCTAAAATGCACAGATCAGCTCCTCCCTCACCTTCCCCCAACAAAATTTATCTGACCAAAATGTCCTGGTCACTAAGATTGAACTCCTCGTGACATATTAGAGTCGCCATGGAGGAGTATCGGTTGCCGATCCCAGGCAGCACTGAGGGTAGTTCAGTCATTTCAGTGCAGTGGGACCCGGGCAGCTGTGTTTTCCAATCTTCCCAAGTCCTCAGCCAAGATCAAGATATGCTATTTTAAGGCATCTTTTTTTTTTTTTTTTTTTTTGTCTTAAAGAAAAGACTAGTTTGGACATCACCACAAATAGTTTTGTTCACTAAAGCATGTGTATAGCCTTGATATGGCGAGGCTTGGCCTGTTGGGAGGTGTCCCATCACCATGAAGTCAGATAAATTGTAGGAGCCTTTTCTGTCCTTTGAAGGCTGTGCTTACAGCATTGAAGACAGCCATTCTTGGTGCTGTGTTGGGAATTCGTTTCCCTTAGCTTGTACTTTCTCCCTCTAATAAACAGAGACAGCACGTATTTATTTATCAGTAGCTGACTTCAGTAAAGTTTCCCCACAAATGTTTGCTGTATTGGAACACTGGTAATTTGTTTTCCTTGAAGGTTTGTAAAGTATCATTATCACTTGGTGATGAAGTGTCATTATTTGTCTACGTATCCGAATTGCTATGCCTTGCAAAATGCCTAATGCAGTTTTACTAAGATTTTAGTCAGTGTTTTTCCCCATAAGTTCCTTTATCAACTATTTCCTCACACCAGAAACCAACTTTTAAAATTCACAGTCAATCTGAACTCCAAATTCTCCTGATGTTATTAATATATCATTTTAATTTTTTTTTAAATGTTGATGTGGATGGTACAGCTTCTCAGAGAGCTCAGAAAACCCATGACATACTCAAACCTTCTGATAGGGTTAAAGGAACAGTATTTAATGAAAACTCTTCCATCTATAAGACCAGAGCAAACCTGTTTTATACCATGAACTCCCCTGTATCTGCCTCAGAGCCTCACTGGAAAGCAGGTTGTCCCCACCTCAAAGGCATCCAAGTCTTTGAAGACGTTGAGTGAGATGTGGCTTGTGGAGCGCCAGACACTGTTTGGCTCATCAACCTGTTCATGGTTCTGGTGCTCACAGGCCTCTCTGGGGATGTTATAACTTAGACCCAGTTGGTCCTTCAAAGGTTTCCATCCTGGAAGCTTGCTTTCCAGTATGACTGTGTTAAAATGCTAGAACCTTTAAGAGGTGGGGCCTACTTGAAAAGAAATCGATCAGTTACCTTCACTGACTACCAAATTACTCATAAAAACCCGCTGATGTGACAAAGCCATCTCCAATACAGAGAGAACGGTCATGATGGCGGACTTGGTGCATCTCTGCCGCAGTCATTACTGCTGTAAGACTGAGGCACCATGGCATGGGAGAGGGCCCATTCCGTACCACTGTCCTGGCACCCCTTAGGCAACTTAAGAATGGGCAGGTTTAGTTGCAGTAGGAAGCAGCGCTCTAGTTGTGTACAGTCATGTGATGGTTATACAATCCCTTGGAATGTACCTGATTACAGGGACGAAACCTATCAAATTATCTGCAGGTTTTTTTATTTTTTATTTTTTATTTAGAAAAGCTGAATAAACAATTCAAGGAAAGGCTGAACTTGATAAGGATGTATTCAGGTCATCCTTGGAACCGTACAAACTTGTAGTAGTCTTCATTCCGCCATTTATGGGACTTGATGTTACAGTCACTACCGGGTCACAGATGGCCCCAGAGGGGTAGCCATTTTTTTTTTTTTTATGCTACATGTGGATTCTGCGGGTCAAAGCAAATGGAAAGTCTTGGTTATCCTTCCTGGGCCTCCTCTGGGAAGACCAGTTCATTTTAGCACCTTGGCTAGCAGGGTAAAACAAATTACACTTCACTGTGTCTCTTGGCCAGAGCTGCCTGCACGTGGTCTGTTGGCACGGGCACCCAATGATAGGTGCCGTGTGGGGGAAAATGGTATTTTGAGAAGCACTGTCCTAAATGATGGCAGGCAAAGCAAGTCACTCCTAGCAGGTGAAAATCGCATGGCATTCTCAGACATGGCCTAGGAGTGCCTTCTGTCCAGTGTGCCTGTTAGAAACCATCGAGGTCCTGCCTAGACTGGAGGGAACTGGGGCTGCATCTCTTTGAAGGAGGAGTGTCAAAGTATCTGTAGCTACTTTGTTGTTGTTGTTGTTGTTGTTGTTGTTGTTCCGAGACAGGGTTTCTCTGTGTAGGCCTGGCTGTCCTGGAACTCACTCTGTAGACCAGGCTGACCTTAAGCTCAGAAATCCGCCTGCCTCTGCCTCCCAAGTGCTGGGATTATAGGCGTGCGCCACCACTGCCC
>JADRCD010221102.1:0-11096 GCA_019843815.1 Montemys delectorum
CACACTCTTGCTTTCATACTTCTCCATGCCTCCTTCTCACACTCTTGCTTTCATACTTCTCCATGCCTCCTTCTTCCCACACTCTTGCTTTCATACTTCTCCATGCCTCCTTCTTCTCACACTCTTGCTTGCATACTTCTCCCTGAAACATAGAAAAGCAGCGATATATTTAGTTTTACTCATGTAGATTATTCCCTGTTTAGTCTGTTGCTATATATTTGTAATGTCAAAATCTGTACCTGAAGGGAAGGTCTAGGCCTGTGAGTGAATTCTCACATTTATAAGTTTTTGTTGTATGAACTTTGTTCCTTAATTTAAAACTACTGGTTAAATAAAATTGGCTACAACCAATTACTGGAAGGATTAGAAGTAGCGGGGTTGGAGTGACCTGGTTGGGAGAGAGAGATGGAAGGAGGGAGGAGGAGGGAAGAGGAAGCTGCCATGAGGGGCTGGGTGATGAGCACATGGCCAGGAGAAACAGCAGGTATCTGGGGTATAGTGCTGGCGAGCTGGCCAGGCCAGCAGTTAGGGGTGAGCCTCCAGTAACTGTCAAAGCCAAATAAAGTGACCACAGTCTGAGTCTCATTTGCTCGTAAGCTAGCTGGGGATAGACAAAAATTGGTAGTACTATAGCCCCTATCACACTGGTGAACGGGAAGTTGGTGAACTCAGGGCCCTAGTTCTATAAACAGCGAGGCAGCCTATAGGGCTCCGAAGGAGTGGATGTCTGCTGTCTTAACACTCACATTCCGTCTTGAGCAAGAGGAGGCCCTGTCTCTCCTGCTGCTGCCATGGCCTCCGCTTGCTTTTTGTTCCCTTCACACCTCCAAATGCTAGAGTGCTAAGCTGTTCAGCTGAGAGAGGATCTGCCCGGACACTTCCTATCTGAAACACTGGAGGGATGATACCTGGCTCTGAAGGACCCACTTGGGTGCTGCTTGGCCAGGCTCATGCCTTCCATTGAATTGATCTTTTGCTCATATCTTTGGTTTGAAAATCCCTGCACAGTGGGTTGACTCCTGGTACCTGCAGAAAGTTTTACCCCTGATTTCAATCTTAACCGGGAAGTTATCCCCTGACTGAGCACAGAGAAACTTACTGCAGGAAAAATATCATATCGGCCACTTATACATGAGCATTCCTTAGTAAATAAAGACCTGCCTCCTGTTTTAATTGTGCTGAAAAGCAAATCACATGACAGCTACCATGTTAACTCTAAATATACAGATGAATACTACTAGGTATATTTACATTGTGAATTTAAAACATATGTATTTTTAAGACAGAGTGTCTGTACCTCAGGCTGGCCAACACCTCAGTACGTAGCCAAAAATTACTTTTAACTTCTGCTTCTCCTGCAACCACCTCCCCAGTGAGGTGTTGCCACACCTAGTTCATATAGTGCTGGTGCTAGTACCCAGAACCTTTTACACGCTATGCAAATGTCCTGCTAGTTGAGCAGCATCACCAACAGAAGCAGGCTTCCTGGCTTCAGCATTGTGGCCATTTTTCTAAAGATTTAGATATGTTTATTTAATGTGTATGGGTGGTTTGTCTGCATGTATGTAACTGCAACACACACGTGCAGTGCCCCAGAGGTCAGAGGAGGATATCAGATCCTGTCAAACTGAATGAATTTATAGACAGTTATGAGCCCCTATGTGGGTGCTAAAAACTGAACCCTATTCTTCTGCTAGAGCCATCTTAACTCTGAGCCATCTCTCCAGCTCTGCTGTTGGCATTTTTGACTACGTGTTGGGGTTTGTTTAGTGGTAACCTCTGACATCTGGCTGATACATGCCACTAGAACATCCTCAGTTATGGCAGTCAGAAATGCTCTGACGTTGCCAAATGTCCCCTACAGGGAAAAATAGCCCCCCATTTAAGAACCACTGATTCTTAAATCACTAAAAGAAACCACTAAAAACCACTACAGAAAATCGAACCTTACTGCCCTGTATTTTTGTGTCCCTGGCACTTATCTTTTCATCCAGGACTGTCTGGCTAGTTTTATGACAACTTGACACAGGCTAGAGTTGTCCGGAAAAGGGGAACCTCAATTGAGAAAATGCCTCCATACGATGAGGCTGCAGCCAAGCCTAGAGAGCATTTTCTGAATCGGTGGTTGATAGGGTGAGGGCCCAGCCATTGAGGGTGGGCCATCCCTGGGTTGGTGGTCTTGGGTTCTATAACCAAGCTGGCTGAGCAAGCCCTGGGGAGCAATCCAGTAAGCAGCACCCCTCCATGGCCTCTGCATCAGGTTCCTGTACTGTTTCAGTTCCTGCACTCACTGCTTCCGATGGTGTTCCCCATAAGTTCCTTTTGGTCATGGTGTTTCAGTAAAGCAATACTAAACCTTAGACATGGACCCTACCATAGGAAAGGAAAACCAGTATAGAATTAACGTAACATTGGCCATTTGGGGAACTCACTGGGGAAACATGTATTTTAGGGAATAAAGTAACCTGTACTCCAATGCAAAGATATTGTGTTTGTATTATTTCACAAGACTTGTGTTTATAATTGTATGTATATGTATATATATGATAAGTCCGGCCAGCGGAACTATTCAGGGTCTGTGGGTCACCTCAGGCTGGAGATTGGACTGGACCTATAGAGAAAAGCGGGCGCAGAAAAGAATGAAAGACACCAAGTAGAGTCCATCAAGGCACAACTTTACTTTGGGGGCAGCTGGGCTTAAATATCCAGAGGTACAAAATGTGGAACCACACAAAGAGCACAATTTTGCATAAAGTAAATATAGCTTCTAGACAGAAAGGCGACTCTCAGGAAGGTGATTTGTTTACAATAAACAAATGACTTCAGCAAAGATAACAGCAGGTCTGCTTCTCGATAGCAGGATAAGCAAGCAGGTTGTGGCTTTGATCCGGCACAGCAGGGATCTGGGCACAACAGGTGTGAGGTGTTGGCTCTGGTTTCACTATCGAAAGATTCTTAGCAATTCTCAGCAACGTTCAGACAAGGCAAAAGGATGCCAACATATATATATGTATGTATGTATGTATGTATGTATGTATGTGTATATGTGTGGTGTATGTGTGTATATATGTATATGTGTGGCATATGTGTGTGTGGTTTGTATATATGTGTATGTGTGTGTGGTGTATATGTGTATGTGCATATGTGTGTATGTGTACGGGGTGGTGTATGTGGTGTGGGTGTGAATGTTTGGTGTGTGGTATGTGTGGTATATATGTGTGTATATGCATGTGAGGTGGTATGTGTGGTACATACGTGGTGTATATGTGTGTATGCATATGGCATGTGGTATGTGTGTGTGATACATATATATGTATATGTGTGTGTGTGTATATATAAGTGTGATATATATGTGTATGTGTTGTCTGAGTGTGTGTGTGTGTGTGTGTGTGTGTGTGTGTCTCGTCTTTTACTCCTCATCCTCTGCTGCTGCCGCTACTTCTTCAAATCAGAAAACTGTGATTTGAGAGGAGGTCTAAGGCCCTAGGACTACAATGTATACCCCTAAAGTAAATGTTCTGGAACACTTGTGAAGTTGAGGCAGGAGGATTACATGGAGGGGGAAAGGAAGAAAAAGAGGGAGGCCGGGCTAAGAGAAAAGCACGAGGTCTAGACACATGGCTTTTCCCTTCTTCCCTTCAGACACGCCATTGTATAGCAGTGGCAAATGTTCTAGAAAAAGAGGAAATGTGCAATAGACAGGGAATAGCAGGGGTTTCTGGAAGACATAAGACAACCAGTAATGGAAACAGCTCAGCAGAGGCCTGAAACACACTAGTGTGCACTAGGCTTGAGGAGTAAGAGAATGTGGAGGTAGGAGGGGTATCCATGGCAGAAAGTGACACTAAAAGCAGGAACGGAATTGTGAGTCTCTGAGCACACCTGACCTCAGCTCACATCTCCAAGAATAGAGTCAGATGTCCACCATCACTTCTGAAGGCCTGAGTCCAGTCCCCAAAACACACAAGGTAGGGGAAAGGCATAACTCAGGCAAGATTTCTGCTCACAACCACCTATAAGTCAAGGAACCCAATGCCCTCTCTGTTCTCCACAGGCAACTGTATGCACAGATACCCACACATAAGGTAACTACAAATAAACTATATTTTTTTCAAAACAGAAAAAATACTTCCTCCCTTGATAGATCGCATCTCAACCCATTTCAGTGTGCTGATCGGAACGCTGGCCATTGTACTACAGAAGAGACTAAACTTGGCTATTGGGAGTTGGTTCTAATACTTTGTCTTATTTCAGCTCCCAAAAGCTGCACTTCCAGACGTGAAAGTCCTTGCCCACAGTGGGCTTCGACTGAGAATAAGGAATTGCTGTACAGCCAACGGCTAGGCAGGGAGATGGGGAGGGACTTTTAGATTACATAGGCAAGGGACAGAGGGAGAGAGGAGAGACAGAGAATTGCCATGACAGAAATGCAGAAAGATAAAACTGCTTGTAAGAATCTGAGGGCCACTTTCCAACTGGGTCTAAAGTAGCAGATTGAAATATAGATTCTAAAAGATGTTAACTCAGGGATGCAGGAGGGGAGTGTGTGCTAGCTGTGGGGAGGTTTAGAGGTGCCCCACCATTGAGCTAGTCAAGACATATCAAAATTAGCTCTGTGTGTGTGTGTGCGTGCGTGTGTGCGCGTGCGTGTGAGTGTGTGTGAGCGTGTGTGAGTGTGGGTGTATGTGTGTGTGTGAGTGTGTGTGTGAGTGTGTGTGTGTGTGAGTGTGTGTGTGAGTGTGTGTGTGTGAGTGTGTGTGAGTGTGTGTGTGTATGTGTGCATGAGTGTGTGTGAGTGTGTGTGTATGTGTGAGTGTGTGTGTGTGAGCGTGTGTGTGTGTTAGTGTATGTGTGTGTGAGTGTGTGTGTGAGTGTGTGTGTGTGTGTGTGTGTGTGTGTGTTTCATTTACAAATCTAGAGAGCTCTTGGGTGGGTGTAGTATGGGAGCAAAAGCGGTTTAACTGATTCACGGCTACACTTGACACAGTGAACTATCGTCTTAAAAGTCAGTTCTCTAGAAGAGCCAATTGCCTGTCAGCCTTTTATGGGCAAAGTAAAGTAACACACTTTTGTGTCACCAACACTTTCTTCTCAAGTCTTTCTTCTCTGAGAAGTACCCTTGACCTTTAGCTGACCTTGGTGGCCAAGTGTGTCCTACCCTACCAGCTATAGTCACTTGAAAAAAGAGCAGACACCTTCCCCAGGCGTCACCATCCTCATATTCATCAGGAGAATATAAATTTTTGCTCATTTGTTCAATAAGTATTATTTTGCATGTTCCCAGCACTGTTTAAGCCTTAAGAGTATGATCCCAAACAAAGAAATGTCAGGGCACATGGACCAGAAAAATGTACCACAGTGAAATGACATCCTTGGGGATTGGGAACTCTGCAATGAGTTTTGTTGGTGGTGAAGTTCTACTGGGATGATCCATGAGGTTTGGCTGTAAGCTTGCTCAGTGACCATCATAAAATATGTCAGTGTCTCTCCAATAAATTCCCTTTTGCTATTCTAGAACTAAAAAACACAATTTCTCCTGTAAAAGAAAAGGCCACACTGGGCAGAGCCCTCTGGAGCAACAGAAGCAACAGGGCTGGGTATTTCACCATCCCTGGGAGTCTCTGCTGTCGCAGCCCAATGCTGAAGGCTTGACAGATTCCTGGAGTCATTGCTGTGCAGTCTAAGTTGGAAGACCAAAGACACTGGAGTCTGATGTCAGGCAAGGATGGCAAGATGGACACACTCACTCAGGAAGCGGCTGTGAAGGTGGGTGGGCACATAAAGCTCTTTCCTTGGAACTCTTTGTATCTGAGCTACCCACTGGAAGATGCTGCCACTTTGAAGGTGGGTCTTCCCCACTTAGTTACACTTCTCTAGAAGTGGCTTCACAAATGTGCCCAGAGGAGTGTCTCCTAGGTGACCCTAGGTGACCCCTTCAGGTTTGTCACTGCCATCTGAGCCTCCTCATTAGCTTCATGCACCACTATTGCCTTTCAGAAAAGTAGAGCCCACAGACGCATAACAAGGACCAGATCAAGTGACTGAGTGATGCACAGAGTCCATTGCTATCTCTGTGCCCAGTGTGGTGCCAAGCACAGCCGCCCTCCTGGTGCTGTTATTAATGCATAAGTAATATACGTAACAGAAAGAAACAATTATACCAAAACTTCTGTTTAAATATTGCTCACACTCTACCCTCTAAGGAAGCCCTGGAATTTCTCAAGTTTCCCTTCAATTTGGGCCACCCTTTCTTTTGTTTTACTTTATTAGTTGTTTTATGTTACTTTTTAAAGATTTATTTATTTTTTATTTATATAACTACACTGTAGCTGTCTTCAGATACACACTAGAAGAGGGCATCAGATCCCATTACAGATGCTGTGAGCCACCATGTGGTTGCTGGGAATTGAACTCAGGACCTCTGGCAGAGCAGTCAGTGCTCTTAACCACTGAGCCATCTCTCCAGCCCTTATGTTACTTTTTGAGAGAGAAGGTTTTACTTACTATGTGTTCCAGACTGACCTCAAACTCATTAGGAAACCCATGCTGGCCTAAAACTCATAATCTTCCTGCCTCCATGCTGAAGTGTCGCATTTGCCCATTCATGCTCCACTTGCCCTTTGTCCCCTAGTGCTGGAGGTTGAACCAGGGCCTGAAGCATGCTAGGCAAGCATGCTAGGCAAGCTCGTTACCACTGAGCCACATCCCCAGTGCCCATCCTTTGTGATCATTTTCTCATTTTAGAAAGTAGAACAGGCAATCCTTCCCCTTCCAAAATCTGATGACCAATTAATCATAAGATGTGGTCCGGTAGATGTAAGAACGTGGCATCAAGACACACACACACACACACACACACGCACACGCACACATATACACACACACATACACACACACATACACACACACATACACACACACATACACACACATACACACACATACACACACACACATATACACACACACATACACACACATACACACACACATACACACACACATACATACACATACACACACACATACACACACATACATACACACACACATATACACACACACATACACACACACATACACACACACAGAGACACATACACACACACACACACAAATAAAATGTAATACACATTTTGGAGAGATTTGGGGGGAAACATCTCAGAAGAGGGGGGAAACAGAGTGAGCAGAGAGAATCCTGGGAAATCAAACTCAGGTCACCAGTCTTGGCATCTTTATCCCTGTGCCATCCAGCTAGCCCTCCCCCAAGAACCCTTGCATGTGTACTCTTATCTTGGTGTCCTCTTTAGAAGACCAGAACAGACATCAGAATTGTCCAGTTTTCTATTCTTGTATGAAAACGACCCTCAAGCATGCCTCCATGTATTATTTCCCAAGAGTCTGAGGCTTCGGGGCTCCTATGTGGCCCAGCTGTACAGTGAGGTGGATGGCTTGATTTGGAAGATTTGCAAACCTCACTTATGTATCCATTGTGCAGGAACAGAGACCGCAAAGCTGCCTCGGCTGGGACTATCTACCCAACCACAGTGTCTACACGTGGCATCTCTGCCATGCCGGGCTTTTGGTTTCCTTTTTAATATGTATGAATGATCGCCCTGAGTGTACTATGTGTGTTTCTGGTATCCATGGAGGTAGAGAGCATCAGATCACATGAAACTGAAGCTAGAGATGGCATGCGAGTGCTAGGAATTGAACATAGGTGCTCTAACCTCCAAACCCCCTCTCCAGCCCCAGCACCCAGGACTTAATTTGAATACCTCTTTGGATATGTCTTTGCCTTCATACAGCACCCCTCCTGCCATACTCTGATGGTAAAAGAAACAACAGACACATCCAGAATAAAAAAGAAGTGGTTAATCAGCATTCCTAGTTTGAAGCCAGAAGAGCCAAGAAATTGAGAGTGATACTCTAAATAGCCACACGAGGGCACCCTTCCACTTATGGAAACACCTGCCATTTAACCCACTTCTAACCAAAAGCATACTGGCTACAAACAACAAACATGCCGGGCAGATCCTACCTGGTGTCTCCTACTTTCTGCCCTCTTTTGTCATCATGGCCCAGCTGTCAATGACAAAAAAGGACAGAGACTTGGTACTGATGAGGCTGTCCTGATGAGTCAGTCCCCAGACCAGAGACAGCCCTGAGGAAGGGAAGTAGAGCAGTTTTGTAGTTGGCCCCTGGCCACAGATTTGCTGATCACTTGGAGCCTGGGAAAGAGCAACTCTTCCATTTTCCAGTAAGCGTAAGGAGAAGGAGACAGGCCCTCTGGCCCACTGCCTCCTGAGGAAAAGACAAGAAACTACGGGCTGCTGTTGGATGGGGCACCTCTCCCAGGAAAACTGCCAGCATCGTCAGGAGTTCAGGGGGCAACCATCACAGCTGTGCTGACTGCTGACAATTCCCTTGTAAAAGGAGATGGAAAATGTCATGGAACCCTGACCTGAGTACCCATCCACCCCTCCCCACCAGGTGTGTGTACATGGTCCCAGTGGGGAGGAGGAAGAGGATACAGGAGAGGAAGCTTTGGGGAGAGGGCTCCCTCTGCCTCAACATGGGGCGTCATCTTCCATGCTGGATATAGATGGTCCACTGCTGTGTTAGGCCGCCCATGCCCCGACCTGCACCCCTCCCATGGGTCTGTCGGGTTCCCAGAAGGAACTTTAGTGAACTCACACCCCAGCCTGTTGGTCCTCAGGAAGAGAGGGGGATATTGTTTACATCTCCCAGAGGAAAAGAATTTTAGGAACAGATATGAATGTAGCTTGATGGTAACCTATAGTACAAGGTCATGGGTTTGATTCCGAGTATAAGCGGGGGTCAGTTGGGGTAATAATGAAGGCCAGCGAGTTACATGTTAAAGGAACAGTGCAGCCAGAAATGCAAGTCCTGAGGTTGGCTCTCCCACAGAGAATGAGAGTCTTGTTTGATTGTTTGTTTATGTTTGTTCATAGAGGGTCTCATTGTATATCCTTGGCTGGCCTGGAACTGACTCTGTAGATCAGGTTACAGAGATCTGCCTACCTCTGCCTCCCGAGTGTTGAGACTAAAGATGTGAACCACCACACCTGGTTTACAGTAGTCTTATAAATCTGTGTCGTCCTTTGCCACGTCATCTGTACCAGAATTATTCAGTTTAGACTTGGTGATGAAAAGACTCAGCATCCCGGACATTGATAGTGGGGAGAGCCAAGTTTGGGGTGTGGAATGTGTCTGCTGTGCATTGAGGCAGTGTCTTGCATAGCCCAGGCTGGCCTCAAACTCATTAGGAAACAAGGACCTTGAATCCCTCTTTCTCGAACTTCCTGGGTGCTGTTATCACCACACATGGTTGACAAGGTACTGGAGATGCAACGTGCTAGACAGACTCCACCAACATACCCAGTTCTCTCAGTTCCAATTTCTTGATAGCAAGACACAGTAACAGCTTTTAACCTAAGGAAGAAGTGAAATGTCTCAGAAAATGTACCATTTCTTAGTAAATGTTCACAGAATCAGAGAAAAGGCCAGAAAGGCAGGCTTAGAATATGAACCCACGTGGAATTCTTGTGTGGGCAACACTGCCCAGTAGGGAGTCCTCATTTACAACCAGAGTCCCAAAAAGAATTTTATGTCTGTGTTAAGACTACATATGAATGAGGAACATGTGTAAAAAGCGCATGCCTTCTAAGACTGACTGCCTGAGTGCCAGCCCAAGATCCACATGAGAAGCCCAATGTAGGGGAGCATGTCTGTAAACCCAGCCCTCCATGGCAAGACATGAAGGGCAGACAGGAGGGATGTTAATCAAGTATGGAAAGGCGTCCTCTGACTTCCACATGCATGTCCACACTCATACATTCCTAATACACACTATCATATATAAATACAGAATAAAGCATGTTTTAAAAGAGATCACAATTGTCTTCCTTCTTATCCTTTGGAGACAGCTGAAGCTGCAGGTAGCATTAAACCTTAACAAAACCATGTTTTTACACACATGCGCACACACACACACACACACACAGCCACAGTAACATTAAATCTAAAAACTAGCCTCAAGGACCAATCTGTTAAGATATTAACAGATTAAGAGTGCGACTCCATAGACAAACTGGCTTCCAGAGTGTTTGAAGTCCTATATTTGGTCCCCAGAACCATTTTTTTTATAAATGAAGAAGTTAGGGCTAGAGAGATAGATAGCTTGGCAGTTAAGAGCACACAGAGGCAAGCTGGATTCTGAACACCCACATCAGAGGCTACAATTGCCTAGAACCCCAGCTCCAAGGAAGTCAGACTCCTTCGGGAACCCACAAATTCCTACACACACGGGGGGGGGGGCATTATTAAAATAATCTTTTTTAAAAGTGCAGTAATTCCTAAATGAGAAAGATTGTAACAAAATGTTGTAATGAAAGTCATGTAACTTAGACATTCTTCCTTTCCAGAATCTTCCATTAATATTTTTAGGACACACTTAGCTACAACAAAGTGAAAACTCAAATAGCAGGTTCTGTCCGTTATCTTATCTCTCAGAGAGTTCGGAGCATCCAGGCGCTCTCCCACATCCGCAGAGGGAGGCAAAGCACACTGTCTTCTTCTACCAAGACGTGTTGAATGTAAGATTTGTTCAGACCTTCCCCGTATTAAATTTGGAAAGAGGCCCAGAGAGATGGCTCAGCAAGTAAGGTGTTTGCCACAAAGCCTAACAACCTGGGTCCCATCCCTGGAACTGAAGGAGAAAGCCAACTCCCTAAAGTTCTTCTCTGACCTCTGTACATGTGCCTTGACATGTAACAAACGAACGCGCGCACACACACACACACACACACACACACACACACACACACACAGACACGTCAAAGTAGATAGTGAATTAAGGGAGAACAGTTATTGTTCTTGACTTTTGCTTATTCATTTGTTATGTTTGTTTTGGTTTTTTATACGTATAGTTTGTGTAGGCCACCTGTATGCAGGCACCATGGAGGCCAGAGAAGGCATCAGGTCCCACTGCAACTGGAGTCATAAGTGGTTGTGAGACACCGAATGTCTATGCTGGAACCAGAATATGCTCCACTTCTCTATATGAAGAGAAC
>JADRCD010221103.1:7535-28489 GCA_019843815.1 Montemys delectorum
CGCGCACGCGCGCGCGTACACACACACACACACACACACACACACACACTCCCCAACCTACCCTCTCCTTCCACCCTGCCCTGGCATTCCCCTACACTGAGGCATAGAACCTTCATAGGACCAAGGGCCTCTCCTCCCATTGATGACTGACCAGGCCATCCTCTGCTACATATGCAGCTGGAGCCATGAGTCCCACCATGTGTCCTCTTTGGTTGGTGGTTTAGTCCCTGGGAACTCTGGGAGTACTGGTTAGTTCATATTGTTGTTCCTCCTATGGGGCTGCAAACCCTTCAGCTCCTTGGGTCCTTTCTCCAATATCATAATAGCTGTCACACTGCCCTCTCTGAGTATCCCCCTAAACCTACTAGCATGGGGGTATGGAAAGTACTTAGTAAATTTGAATAAGTAAGTGCTAACTGTATTAGGACTTAGGAAATTGTCCGAATACACTGAAACCTTTGAACTATCATTGACAAAATTATATAGTTAAAACTGAATAGAGCTCACAAGAGGTGGTAAAAAGTGCTTGCCTGAATTCCATCCCTGGTACCTATATGGTTCAAACATATTCTCTACTTGGCACTTGAATAATCATAACAGTCCTAGGAACTTCAGAAATTAAGTGTACCTCAAATCCAATAGCTTTAAATGTTCTTGCGCCAAGATATTAAGTTTTCTTTTCTTCTTCTTGTTTTTTTTTTTTTTTTTTTTGAGACATGGTTTCTCTGTGTATCCCTGGCTGTCCTGGAACTCACTCTGTAGACCAGGCTGGCCTCAAAGTCAGAAATCCACCTGCCTCTGCCTCCCAAGTGCTGGGAGTAAAGGCGTGCGCCACCACTGCCCCGCGATATTAAGTTTTCAACCACACTGGCTACAGAACTTCTTTTTCAAGTGCACTTTAGCTTGTCTATCTCACATATTCTTGTTAAGCATATCTGTACTAATTAAAACAAAACAGTGGAAAGTTAATTTCCCAAAGCATCTCTCTCGATGCAGTTTACCCTCCACTCTCTAATACACTTTTATTTCTCAAAGAATAAGTATCTCTTCAAATACTATCATCTGTTTTACATTACAGATTACAGATCTGATTACCTGGCTGGCTTATCACTCCATAACTGATAAAGCAGTAAATTACATGGTTATAAAAAAAATGAGCTAAAAGATCTTCAGAAAGTTTCTTGATTATAAGGCAAAACCTTTTTTTTTTTTTTTAAAGATTTATGTATTTATTTTATGTGCATGAGTACACTGTAGCTATACAGATGGCTGTAGCTGCTAGGAATTGAACTCAAGAAGGCCTTGCTCGCTCCGGCGTAATTCACTGTAGCTGTCTTCAGACACACCAGAAGAGGGCATCAGATCTCATTATGGGTGGCCGTGAGCCACCATGTGGTTGCTGGGATCCGAACTCAGGACCTTCGGAAGAGCAGTCAGTGTTCTTACCCGCTGAGCCATCTCGCCAGCCCCAAGGCAAAACCTTTTTTATGTAAATAACTAGGAAATTAAATCTATTTATAACTCTGCTGTGTAAGTATAACTAGTATTCCCCTGGTAATAACTAATTATTAAAACAACATTTACCAAGATTTTCTAAGCCCATTGAAGCTCAGAAACAAAATAATCACGGAAACAGGAAGGATAGGAGGAACATTTTATGAAGCCTCAGGAAATGCTTCATAGGCCTGTGTTATATGGCTGACAATAACATTCTACAAACAATATAAAAAAAGGTAACACTGCAAACACAAGCAAGAAGAAAGTAGTATAGATAGATGTTCTGGGGAGAGCCAAGTCACCAGAAGAACTGAAATGAAATGTGGAAACCAGCCCAAAGTTGAACATAAATAAGAATCATTATTATTAGATAACCCTAGAGATTTGGTCACATCTAATTGTGGTTATTATTTCCTTCTGTTTACATCTAAGGAGAGAATGGACCTAATCCTCTGCAGCTTTATTTTACAAACAAATGAAGAGAATTCTGGTTTCACATACCAAGCCTTAACGTAAGCCTTCTACTGATTTCTACTCATTTTCAGCAACTTAATTCCAACAGACTGCTAAACCTAAAAAACTAAATAATAGTAATGAACTCACCAAGATGCAATGTTTCCAAAACCTAACTCGCAGCTACTTAGCCCTTCCCAGATAGCAACTCTAATGCGGGGCAGTTTCTTGCTATCTCTATAGAAGGAAGCTCAAAGCAATGTACAATAATTCAAATAGAGATAAAAGTGGCTGTATGCACAGTCTTTATGACAGAGTTCATACGGGGGTTGATTTAGCTAAAAGAGGATTCAGTGAATGAACAAAGGCAAAGGGCAGGTCCAGGTCGGGAAAAAGGAATCTTCTTTGAATATCCTATTTCCAAAGTTAATAAAAGTTACATGGAAGTATTTAAAAGAAAGTTGAAAATGTTTCTCCATGAAGGTTAATAGAGAGGCCACATTTATTAATAGATGAAATTCCTGCAAAGGGAGTTCTAAGAACTAAATGTTGGAGTCAGGTCTTAAGGGCTCAATCAAATCCGTTACACAGAGCCAGAGTGAAGTGAGCGACGCCAAGCCAGCTTGTACACAGATGCTTTTATTTGGATATTAATAGATTTCAACATTGTCTGCAAGATTCTCTTACAATGCAAAGTTTTTTTTCATATATTAAAAAACTCAACTTAATCAGTGTAATTGCTGTATTAATGTGAAAACCTTACAACAAAATGTAGTATTGGTATGTGTGAAGTCAGTTCCCATGAACGTATGGCTGCTGCCTGCATGTCTGGCATCTTCAGAAAACTGAAGAATACAAATGAACAGTAAAGAAAAGATGACTTAAGATGCCTAACATGTTTATGATTACAAATCTTGCAAAAAACAACAAAGCAGTTAACTGGAGGATTCAACCAATACCAACCCAAATATGTACTATGTCCCATAAGCCCAGGCTTATATACAATATATTAACATTTGTGTTAACTTAATGCTCAAGGAAAATTATGTCTTAAAATATGTAGCGTGTCTGAGATATTTTACTTTGGCAACTAGAGATTATTATATCCAATGCAGCTAAAGGCTACATTTTTTAAAAAATGAATTATGTGCTATTATTACCCCAAAGTAACTGAAATGATATAGTATGATTTTTCTTCCACAATCATTGGTTTTACAAAGCAAAATTTCTGTGAGAAGTTCATTAATTAGAAAAAATAAACATATTTAACAGGCTAAGAAGATTCAAATTGTTTTACCTATTTGTTATCAAGAAGGCATAATCTTAATACCAACACACATACCTTTACTTCTCACTAACATATAGTATGCAAAAACTAGCCATCGGATTTAAAGCTGAAAACCCTTTAGGTCTACTGTTGAAGAACTAGGCATTAAAATATTCAGTAGTCCCATTTCTATTAACCGAGTTGTAAAAGTCTTAAGCTGTTGGTTTGGTTTTGAGGCACGTGGTGTTCTGGTCTGTGTGAGAACCTGCTTGGGAACAGTTGGATCCATTACGTTAACTTGAGAACTTGCCATCATTTGCGTGTCTTTTCACACAGTGCAAGTGGTGGTCGCTCTTTCCATCTCTCCTAGCAGCAAGCCGATTCTGCTACTTTCTACAGCAGCATACTTCAGGAGTGGAGAGGGAGAGAGTGTGTCAATTATAAATAATTCAAACTACAGTGTACAATTCTATTTGCCTGTCAGTGTTTAGGTTGACAGCACACCATTATACATCTCAAAAAATTACATAAAATCTCTACCACATAAGCAAAGACATTCTTTGAAAAAGAGATAAAATAAGTGCAAACACCTAAACAGGCAACTGAAGCAACTGTTGTAACCTGGAAACACCAAACATTGATAAAAGGACAAAAAAATTGTATAAATAAAAGATAATATTTTCTACATCTGAAACATTGAGTAAACACAATAAACTTCTAAGTGCGGACTGTTTGAGGGAGCAAGGTACCATATTGTTTTTTAAACAAAATGAAAATTTCAAACACATATACAAATCACCAGATTAATTTATATGACCCTCCAATATAATTTAAAAAGAAAATATTAAATTATTATTTAGTACATTTTAGAACTACTTTATAACCAACATGATTTAAAAGGATATAGTGCAATATTTAGGTAGATGTGACATACAGTTTAGATATTGTATTCGTTGCAGCTATAACTTAACTATTTCATACTTGAAAGTCAAAGTTATTCTTTACTATGTTAGCTGTAATGGCAAGAAACAACACTGGCTTCTAGACACCCTGTATATATAAATATCTACATTTAAGCTTTAAAAATGAAAATAAGTTATAAAAACAGACATCTTTCCAATTTACAAAGTTTTCTTGCTCCTACATACTGTACAATACATTCAACAAAATTCTCAGCTCTTCTGAGACTTATGAAGAAATACTGACTCTTTACTAGTAAGAAAAAGCTCATTTTAAATGCTTTTTTAGTACTATGCACAAATAAATATCCTTAACACTGTAGTTAATTCATTGTTTCTGAAAAATACCAAAATTAGTAGTGCAACTTGTAGCTTCCTTGAGACTCCTTCCTCCCACTGTGTTTCTTTATAAATGGTAGTCTAAGTAAGTCAGCACATATACAAAGGACTTCATAACGCCTCTGTGCCTCCTAAACATAGACTCTCAGGTCACACAGACTTAACTCGTTACAACAGACTACAGCTTTGAGAAAGTAGAGACATATATTCTATAAAGAAATTATGTGGGAATTTACTTTAGAATACCCATGAACATGCTTATTTTCCCATTTTTGTTCTTTAAAAACAAATTGTAAAACTCTCATTTCTTAAAAATATAAATAATAAATTTGCCTACCCCTTACTTTAAGTGGCTTATTAGTTTTTTGCCTGTTCAATATAGAAAAAAACGTGAACCATTTTAGGGATGTATTAAAACCTTTAAAAGAATTAATTGAGACAAATTTCATTGCAACCTAATTTAGCATAAAATACAGTAACGGGGTAGGGCATTTTATCAGCTTTAGTAACAGTTAAAGTATTAGAGCTCTTGATGTGCTGCTGGTAGCTGTGTAAGTACTCAGATATCTTCTCGCTTGTTCAGTCATGATAAGTTGGTCTTCTGTCTTCCCATATACCACTGTTTCCCATTCACAATTTGACTATGAAGGAAAGATCAATAGTGATGTGAAAATTAGTAAAATTAAATACCCAACACTTCATAATTAGAGAGAAAGAAAGAGAGATATGTATCATGGCATACAACATATGTGAAAGTCAAAGGACAGCTTTCAAGAGTAAGTCCTGCCAGGCGGTGGTGGCGCATGACTCTAATCCTTCCACTTCGGAGGCAGAGGCAGGCGGATTTCTGAGTTCGAGGCCAGCCTGGTCTACAGAGTGAGTTCCAGGATAGCCAGTGCTACATAGAGAAACCCTGTCCCGAAAAACCAAAAAAAAAAAAAAAAAAAAAAAACCAAAGTTAGTCCTCTCACTCTACCCTGTAAGCTGCAGAACTGAACTCAGGCCGTCAGGATTGGCAGTAAGCTCCTTTATCCACTAAGCCACATTACCAATCCATACAACTAGACTTTTAAAAATCAATTGTTTTGTCTAGGAATTTTGTAAGTAACTGCTTTAAAAATGTTTTGATAACATTGTATCTTTTAAAATGAGATGCTACATTTTAAAACACATACTAAAATATTTATGATCAATTTTTTGCAATTATTACAATTATGTATATTGTTCACTGGCCTATAATGACAATATAACAATTTTGTTACCAACAACTCCCCACAAATCAAATGGATAATAATAGGGGGAAAATCCCTTTTTGCCCTCTAATTTTGCAAACACTTTAAAGAGAGGAGCTGGAGATGTATCTCATTGGCAGAGTATTTGTAAAGCATGTGGGAGCCCAGGTTTGGACCCCAGTACCAGAGAGAGAGAGAGAGAGAGAGAGAGAGACAGAGACAGAGACAGAGACACAGAGAGATAGAGAGACAAAGAGAGAGAGAGACAGAGACAGAGACACAGAGAGATAGAGAGATAGAGAGACAGAGAGAGAGAAAGAGAGACAGAGACTTAAAGGGAAGATGTAATATCAAAAGTGAACCAGGAGTGCACCCTCTTTGTCTTCTTCCTTATCAAAGGATAAAGCTTTCTATATTGATATGTCAAAGCTACTATACAGTAAACTTTTCCAAGAAGCTCTAAGTTAACTAGACACTGGGAGTTAAAACATTTTAAACAACTAAGGACATGCATTATGTCACTCTCTGAAAGCATAGCTCAAGACAGACAAGTAGCTACTATATCTGATTGCCAAAGAAGTTTTTAAGGAATGCTTAAATGTCAGGGAATTTACTCTGCAGACAGTGTGCTGTAAAGTAGATATCTTCTCTTATCTTCCTCTCTGGGAAAACTCCTAAAATAACAGGGTAAGAATTTCTCTAGCCTTCATTTTCATCTATTTACTGGACACACAGGAAAAAGGGGAAATTTTTTGTTTTATAGCTTTAATCTACAAAGTTTATTGGGAGCCATTATACAAATAAAATCATGTTGAAATGCTTCCAATTACTTACCATTTCAGGAGAACAAATATGGGTATCTATTTTTATTGTACAGGTAAAGAAGTGCCAGAAGTGGATTTAAATATCTACACACACACACACACACACACACACACACACACACACAATTAGGGAATCCCCAAAGGGCCAGGCATGCTGTCAAAAGTCTGTGCCCCTGGATATAGGAAGCTGAAACTGCAGGACTATGAGTTCAAGTCCAGCTACATAATGAGGTAAGATCTTGTCTCAAAACAACAACAAAAGTGAGCAAAAAACTCAAAACAAAACAAACAAATAAGCAAAAAAAAATAGCTGAAAAATCTCTGGCTACAATTCCAATTGTATAGATATGTGCACTGATGAAATGAGTCTCTCTCAAACCCAAACCTGCTTTCAGTGACAAAATAATCATTTTTTATTGTACTTGTCAATTTAAACTTTAAAAGAAAAAGTAGAACTTGTGATCAGTAAGTTTAAAGTGATCATTGACTAAACAATAACAAAAATCACTAGAGAAACTTATGAATCCATACCTGAAGACTCTTTTCCAATTTGACAGCTTTACAAGTGTTAGGGTTTGGTCTCTTTTTAGTAAGTGTATATGTTTTGTTGGCTGAATTTATATCTTGTTTTTCAGGAGTCAAGTTGCACCTATTGTCATGTATTTCCAATAATGGTATCATTAATAAAGATGTTGTAAGAATATTTTCTGACTAAGAGAAAAAAGAAAGAGGAAAATAACTAATTCAAAAACAGAGACAAGAGACTACTGAGTACACGGCAACGGAAGCCCTGCTCACTTTCCTCCTAGGAAGCACTTGGCACTATAATAACATCTCACTAATTACATAAAATAAATGTCTAGTTCTATAGTAATATCTTGGTAATTACATAAAATAAATTTCTAGTGCTATAGTAATATCTGGTAATTTCATAAAATAATAAAACTTAAAGCTTTGTGAACCTCCATTTTTTGACATCATACAAAAAGCTAACTTCTCTTAAAATAAAACAAGTTTAAAAAAATTCATATATTCTTCATAGATGATAGATTCTCTCTGAACTAGGCAAAATAATCCTAAATTTTCTGTGACTCTCTTTTAAATTATCTGGCCAAGCAATCCATACGAAATGAGAACAACCACGACTTAGGACAGCCATTTAAAAACATGGATGGATTCTTTACAAACCTGCATGTCTGAAATGTCTTCAGTTAGTAGCTGAGTGCCTGGCTCTTCTTTGTCCCAGCTCTCTAAGGCTAGTGATTTTCTGACTTTCTTCACAGAGGCAGAGTGCTAAGAAAAATAATGTACAAGGTAACACTATAGCCAAGTCTCTCAGACATGATAAACATTGATTGCAATAACACTGGAAGAGCTGGCATGGAAAAGCACATCTGCAATCACAGTGGAAGTTTAGAAGTTTGAGGTCAGCCAAAATTACATAAAGACCCGCCTCTAACCCTGAAAAGCAATGCATACACAATCCTCAAGATTACCTCTTGTTTGCAGCTTTTGTAAGCAGGTTCATCTTCATCTTTGAGGAAGATATCCGTTCCAGTTTCTTCTTTTAAAACTTCTCGGATGTCTTCTTCCAAAAAGGCAAGTGGCTGGGACTAAATTATTTTTAAGAGGTTTTAGAAGTCAACTGCCAGATTCCTCCCCTGCCACCTCCACCCCGTATATAAAAACCAGTCTTTTGGCGTGGTAAGACACCAAGCCTGAGAACCCAAGTTCTATCCTAGAGTCCATAATGGAAGGAGAGAATTCCCCGAACTGTTCCCTAGCCTCTTCAGGAGCGCCCTGGCACGCACACACCCACAACAATAATAAAGAGTTGAATTTTTTTATTTTTTAAACTTTTGTACTTTTCCAATATTAACAAAATTATCTCCTACTTGTTATGGATATTTAAATCATTAATAAGTTTATAGCAAAAATAATTACTTAAAAATATTAATGAATTCCCCCACTAAAATTACTAAAAATAGAATGAAATTGAAGTCAATATTAAAGAAACCAAATTTAAGTTGCATTTTTATTTCTAATAAACTTATAAAAAATCTGTATGTCTAGAATGTTCTGGGCTTTTCTGAGGCATTTTAAAGGTAACAATTTATGAGAATACAAATAGCTAAAACATTTCACATATGTATTAATTTGTAAACTATTGTTACCACAGCTACAAAATAGTATTAGTAACAACTAAGCTCTCATTACATTGAAACTAGAGACAAGCCCCTTTATTTGTATTGTCTCTTTCAGCTTTACAAGAAAAAAAAACAAAAACAAAAACTGGGGCATACTTAAAAACTTGGCCGGGCACTGGTGGCGCACGCCTTTAATCCCAGCACTTGGGAGGCAGAGGCAGGCAGATTTCTGAGTTCGAGGCCAGCCTGGTCTACAAAATGAGTTCCAGGACAGCCAGGGCTACACAGAAAAATACTGTCCGGAAAAAAAAAAACTTGTACATAGAAGAAAAACCTGAACTTCTGACCCATTAGTTTCCTAAGCAACAATATTTAAGAGATTAAATATATCAAAATATTAATTCTATTGCAGTGAAACTACTAAACTACTACATACATGTTTTAACATTAAGCATGCCACTAACAATTGTTTTCTTCTAATTAACATGAAAACATAAAAATTTAAAATAAATCAACAAAGGGTTATTTAAAAGCCAAGGGAGATTAACACAAATTCATATTCATAAATTAAGAAATAAAATGTTTCAGTTTCAATGAACAGTTTTTTACTAAAAAATTCAAAATGGTAAAAACCAGGTTTTTTTTTTTTTATTAAAACTGGGAAAGTGCTTGAAAATAAATAGTATACATACCACAATCTTAAGAGGCCCGTATTTCTTTTCCTGAGCAGCAAGTGCATTCTTAAAAGGAGTGGGAGTTCTTGGTGTGGTGCCCAGTAGAGATCTTCTAATAGTAGGTGTTCTAAACCTTGTCAATCATGCAGACATTTTTATTATTGTCACAATGGAGGTTCATATATGTTAACAAAAGCAAAAGCATATAAAAGCATAAGCTACATTTTTATATAGACATATGATTTTTAGTGTATCACAGAGCTAGCTAATTAAATTATGGTTGCCTAAAGTCGGTTATACTCAAATAATTTTAAAGAAGAAAAAATGAGTTAGAAAAAAGTACTAAGAGTATTTTGCTTGCAATAAAATTTTTATGCTAAATTTAGCCAGTTTCCAGTATTCTACAGAAAGAAGAGGATGTGACTTTAAAAACAATTAATAACAAACTTCTAAATCCTATAGAACTAGAGATTATGGATACACCATCATGTAAACAAAATGCTGACATACTTCTGCATGCTTCCTGTTTTCCCTAACATAATTATTTAATACAGACTTACCCTACATTTTCTTTTTGATCTTTGGGGGTTGCTTCCTTCTGAAGAGGGGTTGTAATAAGAACTTTCTGCCCACAAATTGGGGTTGATGTAAAGGAAGGGTTTTCTATATTAAGTTGTTCATTTCCAGGACATGTGTTAAAAAACTAAATGAGGAAGAGAATTCAGAAAATTTTTAGAACATCAACGTTCCTGTGTAAATATCAAACTGCTAAGACTTCTCTATTGTCTTAGGAAAAGATTTTCAGTAATATTACATTTACATTCTACTTCTTGGAAATTAAGTTTCATAAAGGCAAGAAATGTGTTTTGTTCACTGCTGCCTCCCAGCACTTTGAACAGATTAGCACATAATAAACATTTAAGAAACAGTGACTTACAAGTAGCCATGCTTTATAACAGCACAAAAATTTAGAGCAGTACACCATAAAGCACTGATCTACAGAAACTGTATATAGTTGTTACAACAATTATCTCCCAGTCTTTTTTTTTTTTTTGGTTTTTCAAGACAGGATTTCTCTGTGTAGCCCTGGCTGTCCTGGAACTCACTCTGTAGACCAGGCTGGCCTCAAACTTAGAAATCCACTTGCCTCTGCCTCCCAAGTGCTGGGATTAAAGGCGAGCGCCACTACCGCCCAGCTATCTCCCAGTCTTATACAAGAGTATAACTGAAAAAATAACTGTGAATAACGCCAAGTGTATTTTTCTCTGTGAATAGAATAACAGACTGGGCATGGTATGTGTACCTATAGAGACACTGCTTTGCTTGTTTACTGAAAGTTAACTGCCAGGCAAACTTCTCTGTCTAGAAGACAGCACAGAAACTTTAAGCAGACAATACATGAGTTCACTTTCTAAACTATATAATGAGACTTATTTCATACTATTATGAAATCCTACTTTACTTTTGTAGCTAGCAGACTAGCAGTAGTAATACGAGGAAGTAGAAATTGCTTCAAGAGTGCCACTTATAAGTACAGTCTACTCAAGCTCTATCACTCCTGTCTCCTAATATTTGAATCGTCTCACCTAGAATTAAATATCAACTCTTTCACAGGATAAAATCCAAATGTCATGGGATAGAAGTACCATCTACTTGCTCTCTAGATAAAATTGACTTCAGTAAAAATTACTAACAATATAAAGCTCTGGAAATGGAAAGCCTCATCTTCCTGGGATAATTCTGAACTTGGAGAGCTAGAGGAAGGATAAATATACCATTAACGTTGTAGACCATGCAAACTGTACCACCTCAAACACTTTCAGATCAAAGTAATTATGTACTACCATAGCCTATTATCTTCCCAACCTTAAAACACACCTCCAATAATGTTCCACAATTCTCCATATTTGACCATTAAGCTCCCTACTTCTCTCAAAAAACATTTTTAACATCTATGCGATGATTAATGCTGTCAACTTAACAAACCCTAGAATCATCTGGGAAACGGGCTTGTGCCAGCTTGTGAGGCCCTTAATTGGTTTAAGTGAGGTGGCAAAACCCAGCCTAAAAGTGAAGGAACAGTTCCCCGATTAGCAGATTCTGGATGGCCTCAGAAACAAAGATAAGCAGCAATAGCAGCGTGCATTCACGCACGCATTCGTAGCTCTCTTCCGGCTATGGATATTGACATGAGCAGCTGCCTCAAATTCTACCACTGTGACTTCCACAACACTGTCACCTGGAACTGGGGGCTAAAATAACTCTATCCTTCCCTCCTTACATTGCTTGTATTTTATCTCAGCAACAGGAAAGAAATTAAGATATCAAAACACTTTCAGCAAACAGTAGTTGCTACATTTTTAAAACTTATTCCCTTTGGCTTCCAATGTCATTTGAAAGAAGATTAACAGGAGATGCTGTAAGAAGAGACACACAGCCTGTAATATAATAAGTGCCCAATAAAAAAATAGTCCTAATGTATACATGTTTCTTGGAACATCACTAAAGAGTAAAGCAGGTAGTCTTGGACATCGAAATATGAAGTAATTATAGTAAATGCTGTCTTCATTTCTTCCAAAGAATGTCAAAGAGGAAAATTAACATATAAATGAAAATCTAAATTGCTGTATGTAGATAAGGTCTCTTTACACCATGTCAGAATATATGCTGAACAACCAAGAACCAGAGAGTCACACTGGATCTTAGTCTCAGCTCTGCATTAGAGACCTTTGAGCAAATAAATTACTTTACTTTTTAGGGGCCAGTTTCCTCAATCTTATCAAGAAATAGTACTATATGACAAAGAAACTTTTTAATTCTTGAAATTCTATGGTGCTATGATACAAATATTACCCTTTGTGAAATACTTTCTGGGTTTACCATTCTCATGCATACAATTAAACATATCTATTTTTGTGTTAACAAAACAGCCAATTGCTTTTAAAGATACTAAAGATCTAGTATTAGTCTAGCTTGTCAACATTGGCAAACATAAAACACAAGTACCTGAGAAGGAGAAAATGGTAGTGTTTTCACTGGTGTGTGTTTTAGTGCTGCATTACTGACTTCGCTGAGTGAGCCATCGCTAAGCTCATTGCCTGCAGACTGGCCCACTCGCATTCTTTTCTTCTTTCTGAGGATGGTTGGTGGAGTGCTAAACTTGACCACATTTGGGGATGTTAAAGGAATAACTTCACTGTCTCCACCATTACAACTGTTCTTTTTCCCTTCAAGCACAAGACTGACGTTAAACTGACATTCCATAGCTCCTTCATTATGTTGAATTCTCATTAATTTAACTGGGGTAGACTTGACAGGAGAAGCAGCAGCATCAGAAAGATCAAAACTGGTAACATCACTCCATGCTACAGGATCCTACAAAAAAAAAAAAAAATGAACTCTTAACTAAAGTTAAACTGTAACAGTTTAATATGGGGGCTGGAGAGATGGCTCAGCAGTTAAGAGAGCTGACTGCTCTTCTTAAGGTCCTGAGTTCAAATCCCAGCAACCACATGGTGGCTCACAACCATCCATAATGAGATTTGATACCCTCTTCTGGGGTGCCTGAAAACAGCTACAATGTACTTACATATAATAAATAAATCTTAAAAAAAAAAGTTTAATATGATCTGAACATATGATAATTTTAACAAGTTATTTACTCATTTTAACCAGTAAAAACAAGCTTTATCTAAATATCTTTCTTTAATTAAGCATAACCCTAAACCTTAGAAGAAAATATTACAATTTTTTATAATACCAAGATAATGTTTCATTTAATGCAGTAGCTGAAATTTTCTGTCAGAATATTTTACATAAAAAGAGCAGATTATTTTAGGTTATTATTAAAAAAATAATTTATCATAAAACCATTTTATTTAACAGGAAAATACCACGAAACTCTACAACCATTTGGTAATATGTATGGAACATATACTTTGGTTTAGAAATTCAATTCAGCCAAGTATATAAATTGTCATGATTCAACTACAAAGCCTTCTATTAGTGTTACTTATTATTGGTGATACTGAAAATCTAGATACCCTCAAAACACACAATTATAATGATGTATAAAGTAAATAAAAGGACTTTCAGTCATATGATGGAATTCTACAAAGCATCTGAAATTCATGTTTAAAAAATATATTTAAGATCCAGGCATGGTGGTATACAATTTAACCCCAGCACTCAGGAAACAGAAATAGACAGATTTCTGTAAGTTCAAAGTCAGCCTGATCTCATAGTGAGTTTCAGGCCAGACAGGGATATACAGTTAGACCTTGCTCAAAAATTATATGTATGCTGAGAAACCAAAGACAGGCTCATGACAGAAGTAAAAGATAAAAATATAACAAGTTACATAATTGTGTTTATATACATCAAATGATCAAGTCTAAATGTAAAGGGGATTTTAATTTTCCTTTTTATACCTTCCCTAGTTTCAAACATTCTAATATATTTGTGTAATTCATCTAATAAACAATGAATTGTTTTTAATTGTAAAAACATCATTTTAAGATACACACTTAGCCGGGCGGTGGTGGCGCACACCTCTAATCCCAGCACTTGGGAGGCAGAGGCAGGCAGATTTCTGAGTTCGAGGCCAGCCTGGTCTACAGAGTGAGTTCCAGGACAGCCAGGGCTACACAGAGAAACCCTGCCTCAAAAAACCAAAAAAAAAAAAAAAGATACACACTTAAGAACTTAAATCTTTGTTTTTGTTTGTGAGAAACTTCTACAAAAGAGATCAAAATTAGGCAATGCTTAACATTTAAGTTGGTTTATTAAATATTTATTAAGTTGTTTATTAAATACTTAAACTAAGATTCTACATGAGATTACAAAATTAATTTTATAACTTCAAACTTACCGATTCAATAAGTTCTAGAGTTTCTGCAAACTCTGGGATGGTCTGTAGAGAAGAGAGCACAGCATTTGCTTCTACAGCTAGAAACTTTGTGGGTGAACTCTGCTGAGCAGAAACAGTCTGATTTTCATCCATGCTGTAAAACTCAGTAGTGTGTTCCTCAAGATTATTCAGTGTGTTAGACATACTATCATCCATGAGGAAACTACCAGACCAGCTAGAAAAGCTTCCAGGTTGCTAAAAGTACAAAAGAAATTTGAGTATTATTTGCCATTCTCAATGTAGGCATGAATTTAGATTTTTAAATGATAAATTTCAATAACATACTTCATATCATTTTAGCTAAAAATATATAGTACCCAAATACAGCCTTTCTTCAATATTAGTATATAATTTGTTTCTACTAAATCTCATACCTTAGCCAGGCAATGGTGGTGCATGCCTTTAATCCCAGCACTTGGGAAACAGAGGCAGGCGGGTTTCTAAGTTCCAGGACAGCCAGGAAAAACAAACAAACAAAAAAAACCCAAAAAACCAAAAAAAAAAAAAAAAAAAAAAAAAAACAAAAACTCATACCTTGCCTAGATTTCCTTTTCCTCAATAAATTTTAACTATAAAGTCACTGTCAATAAAATTAGCACTTAACAAAGACCTAAAACCTGGCCTCGTTCCACAATTCCACTCACAACTCTCCTCCTGCGAGAATACCAAGCTATAGCATATTTAACCCCTGATGAATGACATTCTTTCACTCTAGAGAGCTCTTTACATACTGTTGTTCTCTTTATCTAGAACATTCCCTAACCCACCATCCACAAAAAGTGCTAGTCTTGATGAAAGACTTTAACTATTAAGAAGTATGCCGTATGACTGACAATACACTTTCATCTCTTCTATTTACAATATTGCTTTAATTCACCTATTTTGCTAATATATAATTATCCTGAGTTTCAACTAAATTCAAATAGGACTTCTTCCAAGGACATATCTCAACTGTGAATTTAAAGTACACATTTCTCCTCAATTCTTATAAAACTAAGTGACTTATTTCATCCTACCATATTTTATTCCTCATCTCTGTTCTCATTGAAGATTAAGTACTCTGATATTGGGGGCTATACTAGTTTTCTTTCTCTCTTTAGACACATGACCAAGGCATTTTGCTTATCTTGGTAGCCTTGTTTTCTGCTCTTACAATAATGAGATCTTGAAGACTCATGAAGGAAAGATAACTTGTAATGTGTATTGCACTATTCAATAGAACTTTGTGAAATATGAAAGTATTTCTTTATCTTTAGCAAATGAGTATGGGAATCAGCAGTCATATGTGCAGAATGAGGCTGGTGCACATGAGGATTTTTACATTATATTTTAAATTAAATATAGCTAGTAGGAACAATATTCTTAAGAACATACTTCCCATTTTAAAAAAAAAAAAATCACTCAATAAATGGTTTCTACTGTTTAAAAAAAACCAAGACTGGAGAGGCGTGTCTGTGGACAGGAGTGTTTGCGGAGAGGCGTGTCTGTGGACAGGAGTGTTTGCTGCTGTTCCAGAGGACTCAAGGTCCAGGTCACAGCACCCACGCGGGAGCTCAAAGCCAGCTACATCTCCAGTCTCCAAGGATCTGACACTCCCTTCTGACCTCCATGGGTACTGCACACACATGATGCACAGACACAAATGCAAGCAAAATACCCATACACATTAAAAAATAAATAACCAACCAAACAAACAAACAACCAAAGAGGGAAGCCACTAGACCAAACAGAAAAACCACAGCATTGCTAATATATAGACCTAATCTTAATCTCTAATGAATTCCATCTACTTTAATTAATTAATTAATATGAGACTCACCAAGAATACACATGAAATAGCTAAGTACAGCATAATAGAATTCAGTAAAATAATAGCTATAAAAAATAAATTTGTATGAAGCCTAAACTACAGGCTAAAGTAACTTCCCTCTAGGATTTAAAATAGCCCATTTAGCCACACTTTGACAGCAAGTTTTAAAAAGAAGTTAGCAAATTTCTCCCTTTTAATATAAAATGTGAACTACTTGAGCTAGTATGTTTTTGTTATTAAATAAGACAGATATACTGCCTCCTGAGCCAAGGTACTGTTATTGGTTTTAAAATATTTATTCTTTGATAACTTAATACATGCACACAATGTACCTTGATCATTTCCACCTGCTATTCCCCTTCTGTAGCCCCTACACCCTCCTAGCATGTCCCCAACATTATTATTTTTAAAAAAACCAAACTGAACTAGAAAGATGGCTCAGCAGTTTAGAACACTGGCTGCACTTCCAAAGGGTCTGGGTTTGATCCCCAGCACCCAACATGGCAATTTCAGGGGATCTGAGACCTTCTCCCGGCCGCCTCAGGCATCTCATATATGTAGTACACAGTATAGGTGTAGACAAAGCACCCATATACATACAATAAAATGAAAAAATTAACATTTGTAATTTTAAAAACGTGATTTTTTTGTTGTTGTTTTGTTTTTGTTTCAAAGCACTTGGGGAAACATCAGAAAAGGCTCCTACCACAGAGCTACATCTCAGTCCAAAAATTCCCAAAATGGCTTAAATATAACATAGCCATCTACAAATAAGGATATTTGTCATTTCTTTAACAAAGCTAAAATTATCATTAAAATAAGCACATTTGCAATCTTATTATTTACTGATGGGTTATAGTTTCAAAACAAAAACTGCCTTTCCTATAGTAAAATCTCACCTATAATAATTATTATAACATGTCATTTAAATACCGTCTTAAATCATGTAAGATAATACCAGTTGTTTTATGATACTAATTAAAGATGTCAGTTTATTCTGAGAGTGATGCTATCTTGAGTTCCCTTAACTCTCAACATTGTTGTCCTCTCATTAAGGCTCAAGTCAAGAAGGGGAAAAGCAAGTTTTCTCAGTGCTAACACTGAACCCAAGATCAAGTGTATATTAGACAAATTCTCTGCCACTGAGCTGTAGGCTCGTCTAAGAAAACCTATCTCTAAAGATAAAGACTCCAGATATCAGTTTAAATTTCTGAAATTCTCATCTAAGCACAAATGTACATTTTTTCTCTAATCCATCTAGCATAACCTGTTTAATTCTACTAGAAATTATATCACTTAACTTAATTTAATACCCCTAGTTATTCTAACTAGATCAAAGGCATCCATATTAACCTTCTTTTGAAAAAGTTCTTTAGAGAATGTAAAAATCAAATGTTCCCTTCTGCTATTAGTTATTGATTCATATCCTAAATAAAATGAAACACAATTTTTCAAAGAAAATAAAAATAATTTAGAGCTTATCTCTCTATATCTATTATAGCTATTTTACAAGTTTTTCAATTTAATCCATCATTACATGTAATATCAAGTTTTAAAAGCCTAAAAAAAAAAAACAAAAAAAATACAAATTAAAATTTTACTCTTAAGTCATTTATGATTTAAGAAACATTTTTTTTTTAGAAAAAAAAGTATACTAATACAGAACAATGTAAAACATGCTGGAAGAAATGTGAGTCATAATTAAGCAACATCAAATTGCAGATTAAATGGGAAAATGTACTCTACAGCTAAGAAAAGTACGACAGCATCCATGTGAGGGCTCCAGTAATCAAATGCAGTGCACAGCTCGTTCCTTACAGGTGGAAGCCTCTTTCTTCTAACTTCATGCTCAGCTGACATAAGAAGCAACTCGAGCTCCTTTATTTTTTTTTCTTTATCAGGATCTTCATCAACAAAGGGTTGCTAAAATAAGTTAAATAAAAGAAAAACAAGCACTATCACAACTGCTTTAAGATAGTGTCTCCGTCAGCCTCTAAAAAGCTCAATAACACTAACTCCAAAGGTCACGGACCTATGCTTCTGAATCAATACAGCATATTTCCTCGGGAATCTAAAAGGGTACTTGTAAATATTTTCAACTTAGTAAAGAAAACTAGAAAAATTAAATGTCTAGGGGTGGGGGAAAAGACATTATTTCAGGCATGGTAGTGCACACTTCCCATTCCCTCACTCTGGAAACAGAGAGAAAGGAGGGTTTCAAGTTTAAAACTATCCTTGGGCTACATGGTAGCACCTATCTCAACAAAGCAAAAAGAAACAGACGAAAAACAGTGGTAATGATATAGCTCAGGTAGTAATTTGTCTAGTATGCAAGAAGCCCGGGGAAGCCTCCAACATCCCCTAAAGCCATGCAGCATGGTGGCATACACCTATAATCCCCACACTAGGAGGGACAAATAGGAAGACTACAAGTTCAAAGAGTATCCTCGGCTACATATCAACTACAAGGCCAGCCTGGGCTACATAATACTGTTACAAATGAAGAGCAGGGGGAACCTAAAAACATGTTGCATTAACTATATACCTCTGGAATATTTTAGATAAATGCATTGTAAAGTGTTTTATACAATTCAGGAACTGTTTGAATGATTTAAGCTACAAAAAGTGAACAAATTGCCACACTGCCGCTGCTAATGACCTCAGATTTTTATGGTTTTTATTTTTCAAATCCATTTATACACTTTCCTTTAGTTGTATAATATTTAAAGTAAAAAATAAAATAAAAAGACAAAACACACACACACAAAAAACCCTCAGCAATGTTCTTTATCCTAGTTTAATAGATAAGGAAATGAGTACTTATTCTACTTCTGAAAATATGTTAAATAGTTTGTTTTTGCTTTTTTTTAGTGGAGGGAGGGTACAGCATCTTTCTGCCTCATCTTCCCAAGTGCTGAGATCACAGGTCTGTACACATCACCAGGATTCCTGATTTTCGTTTCATTTGTTTGATTTTTGTTGTTTTTGCTTTTTATTCCGTAGCCCTGACTGGCCTGATAGTTGCTGTGTAGCTCTGCTTGTCTTGAACTGTGGCAATGTTCCTACCTCAGCTCAAAAACTGGGATTACAGTAAGCAACACATCATTACTACCTTCCTTTGTGTTTCTGTTACAAATTAAACTTACCTGAATAAAGGCAGAGGTCTGAACATGTTCAACACAATTGCCATCAGGTGACACATACTGATACCCAGGGATCTGAAAAAAATAAGTATGAATGTTAGAGGTTGTACATTTTATCACAAGCCAAGAAAGCTTATGATAAAATGTCCATTAAAGCTGGGCTGTGGTGGCGCACGCCTTTAATCCCAGCACTTGGGAGGCAGAGACAGGAGGATTTCTGAGTTCAAGGCCAGCCTGGTCTACAGAGTGAGTTCCAGGATAGCCAAGGCTATACAGAGAAACCCTGTCTGGAAAAACCAAAAAAACCCCAAACAAACAAAAAATGTCCATTAAAAGTGGACCACTGCAAAGGGTAGCACATACCTTTAATGCTTAAGAGGCTGACAGACCTCTGTAAAATCTCAAGGCTAGGTGGTGAGCTGTCTCAGAAAAACAAAACAAAAAACCAACAACAAAACAAAAACTGGAGACTGAATATTGCCTGGCAACTCTGAAAACTCATAACTGCAATAGTTTTTTATTTAATAATTGTATCTACTGATACAATTAGAATCTACAATAATTAGAATGTACTGATAAAACCTAGTGTAGGAAATAACCTACATTTAGATTTGTACTTTTGTCTCTCGATTTCATGAGGCAGGGTTTTGTTTTGAAGCCCAAGCAACCTGGAGCTAACTATGTAGCTGAGACTGGTCTCAAATTTCTGATCCTCCTGCCTCAGCCTCCCCAGTGCTGAAATTACAGGTGTACATCACCACACCTGGTTTCTGATCCGGGTTGTTGTATCAGCCAATCCATCTGTTACCAACATCATTTCCATATAGTTCTGAAAGTCAGTTTTCATGGGTTGCCCTACTGCCTACACAAGATAACAAATTGTGTTCATACTAGGGCTTTTTCTGTTACTCAGGTAGAAGCCAATCAGAGTTAAGCATGTAGTCTTAACAGACACTCTGACAACGCACTAAGTATCATTGCCTCATTTCTAAAACATTGGTAATAAAAATTGCAAAGTTTATTTGAATTTAGGGACACTAATAAAATACATGTTTGTAAAAAATAAAAACCTGCAATCAAATACAAGTAAGTACAATCTGTCTACTTTCTATAATGGCCTAAGTCATCGTCTAATGCAAAAGTCAATACATCTGAGCTCTAAACTACAGGCTAGCTTTCACAATACTCAGTTAGGATCACTTATCACTCAACTTGGTAGCGTCAATAGATTAGAAACTTATTTTTCTCAAGCTTTTCGTGAAGATCTGCCACAGTATTTCAAACCAACATATTTTTTCTTCATGTCACACTTAAGAAAAATTAGGGGCTGGTGAGATGGCTCAGCGGATAAGAGCACTGACTGCTCTTCTGAAGGTCCTGAGTTCGGATCCCAGCAACCACATGGTGGCTCACAACCACTCGTAATGAGATCTGATGCCCTCTTCTGGAGTGTCTGAAGACAACTACAGTGAATTACGCCAGAGCAAACAGGGCTGGCAGAGGTCCTGAGTTCAATTCCCAGCAGCCACACACATGATGGCTCATGGCCATCTGTACAGCTACAGTGTATTCATACACATAAAATAAATAAATAAATCTTAAAAAAAAAAAAAAAGAAAAGGAAAAATTAGGCCAGGCAGTGGTGGCACATGCTTTTAATCCCAGGACTTGGGAGGCAGGGGCAGGCGGATTTCTGAGTT
>JADRCD010221104.1:0-26236 GCA_019843815.1 Montemys delectorum
GCATCAGATCTGCGAGTGGATTTATAGATGGTTGTTAGCCACTTGATGGCAGTGCTGAGAAACAGTGGATATGCTTAGTCAGAGTCATCTTTCTAATTCCCCACAGGGAAAATTTTGTGATTATTTATTTATTTATTTATTTATTATAATTTTATGTACATATGCCTCTTTTGCCTACATAAGTGTGTGTATATCATACATAGGTCAGAAGCGGACAGCATATCTTCCAATCCTGGAGTTAGAGAGATTGATAAGTTATCATGTAGGTGCTGGGAATTGAACTCAGGTCTTTTGGGAGAGCAGTCAGTGTTCTGACCACTGAGCCATTTCTCCACCCTGAAGAAGGAAGGTTTTAAATTGCCTTAGTTTGATTGGTAAAAGCTCCATGCCAAGTAATGTTATGCTTTTTGAACTGTTAACAAGAGCCAAGCTGTTTGTATACTGCCACACACTCTCTCGTTTTTTACAAGCCTTATGAAATAAATAAGGCCGGGGTGGTAATGATGCTTGTGATCTCAGCACTCATGTCAGGTCAGCCCTGGCTATATGAGATCTTATCCTAAAAGAAAAGGACAGACAAATGGATAGTAAATAAGGAAAGAGCAGCCGGGCAGCTGGGCAGTGGTGGCGCACACCAGTAATTGGGCAGCACTTGGGAGGCAGAGGCAGAGGCAGAGGCAGGTGGATTTCTGAGTTCAAGGCCAGCCTGGTCTACAGAGTGAGTTCTAGGACAGCCAGGGATACACAGAGAAACTGTCTTGGGGGAAAAAAAAAGAGGATGCAGAGAATCTTTGCCTTAAGGTTTTATGTAGCTCATAGAATCAGAACTTTTGCTACCTTGACATGACATCTTTTTTTTTTAAAGATATATTTATTTATTTCCTGTATATAAATACACTGTGGCTATCTTCAGACACACCAGAAGAGGGCAACAGATCCCATTACAGATGGCTGTGAGAACTCAGGACCTCTGGAAGAGCAGTAACATGACATCCTTTTAAAAGAAATGACTTACATCATTTTCTTTTGCAAGTGACAAAATAATAGGAAATAGATGGAACTTAATGTGTGCTTTTGATTATGGGTGAGAGTGTTAAAATCCATCTGTGAACTTGGCTGTCTCTAGTGCATGCACATTTCCTTGGATGTGTGGCTAAATGGGCTTCTGACTGTTCTTATAGTAACTAGTACAAGCTTTTTAAAACCAGTATTGGGTTTTTGTTTTGTTTAATTAAGGGAGGGGAGGGATAACTTTTGCCACCTTGTGTAGAAGTTAAAATACAGCCAACATATAGGTTATAGGGAACAAACTCAGGTTATCAGGCTTGATTTTCAGAGCCTTTTGCCTACCCAGCCACTTCTCCATCCCTATTATTCTTGCTTTAAGGTACCAGATTTCCAAACCAACAGAAAGATACCACTGCCTCCTCCTTTGACCTAAAGGCCTAGGGAGTACACCACTACCAGCTAGCTACATTAACATTCACCACAGGTAGCACTTGTAAGAATACTTCTGGGGACTGGAGAGATGGCTCAGCAGTTAATAGTACTGACTACTCATCAGACAGTCCTGAGTTCGAATCCCAGAAACCACATGGTGGCTCACAACCATCCACGTAATGAGATCTGACACTCTCTTCTGATGTGTCTGAAGACAGCTACAGTGTACTTACATATAGTAATAAATAAATCTCTTTTTTAAAAAAAAAACACTTCTACATAATGCTAGCTTCCCAAGAGACAGGAGTGCAGCTGTCACCTTGCCAGTTTCCTGAAAGAGGAGGACATTGCATTCAGTACAAGTCTTAGACCAGATTTCCGAAAGGCACTTTGGTGTTGCTGATTGTCACCATGCCCAGGACACATGCACAGGTCACTTGTTGACTATTTTCCCATGACTTGCCAGCAGTTAAGAATGAGATGATGTCTGTGTTTTCCTGCCTGCTATTTCCAGCTTTCAAAATCCCTGTCTTTTAAAGCCTAAGGTTATTTCCAAATCTAGGTTTCAGCAAGTGAGAACAAAGATGAGGGTTTGTTTTGTTTTGTTTTGTTTTGTTTTTTGTTTTTTAAGACAAGGTTTCTCTATGTAGCCCTGGCTGTCTTAGAACTCACTCTGTAGACCAGGCTGGCCTCGAACTCAGAAATCCTCCTGCCTCTGCCTCCCAAGTGCTGGGATTAAAGACGTGTGCCACCACTGCCCAGCCAAAGATGAGGTTTTAAGCACATCACTATGGTAGGAAAAGTTGAGGAGTGAGATAGGAGAAATTACTGATTTCAGTAAGGAGAAGCTGAATTCACCACTATGGAGAACTGTTGTCACATTCACAGTAAGCAAATTCCAAATACATCTTGTAGACTGATGCAGTTTCCCAAGTAATGAAAAACTTACTACACTTAGACTTCTTCCTCCATTTGCTGTTGCATTGAATGAATGTTCACTAAAGTACTCCAGAGCCATGGCCTTTCCTCCTTGCTCCTGCATGATTTCAAGTGAGAGGCATGCAAAATAATCATTAGCAGGTGTAAATGTGTTTTTAAAAGGTGTCTAGGTATTCTTGCTTCAGCTAGCTCCCAGATGAATGAGACTATTAGTTTTATTTAATCAAACTTTACCTCACAATACCTGGGTAGTAATTGATCTATTTATTCTCTAAAATAATTTGGTCAGAATCCCTGAGATGTTTGTATTTTAGTATTGGTCTGGATCTCTGGGCTTCAGGTGTGTCATCCCATTGTGTCTCTCCCAGACCCCTTCCTCGTGGCTGAATCCCCCCTTACTTCTCTCTCTGTCTCTCCCCCTTGCCTGGTTGGTGGAAGTCCCACTCTATTCTCTCTTCTGCCCAGCCATTGGCTAATTATAATTAGTTTTATTGACAAGGCAAAGAATAAATGATGAGCATTGTTTATATAAACTTGAAACTGGAGGTATTTGGAATAAGCATTACAATGCCATGTTCAAATTGCAACTGATAGGATGGCAGAGAAATCAGCATTTTAGTAACAAAAGAATCTTTATGGGCTGGAGAGATGGCTCAGCAGGTAAGAGCACTGACTGCTCTTCCAGGGGTCCTGGGTTCAATTCCCAGCAACCACATGGTGGCTGACAACCATCTATAATGGGATCTGATGCCCTCTTCAGGTGTGTCTGAAGACAGCTACAGTGTATTTACATATAATAATAAATAAATCTTTTGGGAGGGCAGTGGAGAAGGAGAACGGCAGAGTGAGCAGAAAAGAAGAAAAAAAAGAATAATCTTTACATAGTGTACAATAACATTATGCCTACAGGTAGGGGAACAGAAATGCTATATGAGTTGTGCTATAGAAATGGTACCTTAATTAATGAGAATGTGGCAGTTCCTTTCCTCCAGAAATACTTGCTTTCCTAAATATTGGTCATTATGGTAATTATTCTACCACCACCACCACCACCCCCTTTTTTTTTTTCCTGAAAAATTATGTGGGATATCTCCTAGGAATGTTTCCTAGTTTTGACAGCATAAAGTAGCAGTGAAGTGCAGGGAGCTGGGGAGCACCAGAACCTAACACTAGTCTCCTGATGTGCTCTGTGTGAGGTTCCTTTAAAACCAGCATGAAGGAGCGAGAGGAGATTGTGTGGGTTTGATTTTTAGCACAGCTGTAAGACCTCACTAACTCCAGGCCAGTCAGGAGGACCTCTAAAAATTAGTAACAAGCTTAAGTTCTAGGTCGAACCCAGCTTGTGGCAACGCTAGCATTTCTGAATTACAGGTTTTCACTCAGTTCTGACCTTCTCAAAGATGTTGAATATTATTTTTCTCCTGTCTTTGTAAAGAGCAGAGAAGCTAATAAAATACATAGCGGGCAGTGGTGCGCACGCCTTTAATCCCAGCTCTTGGGAGGCAGAGGCAGGCAGATTTCTGAGTTCGAGGCCAGCCTGGTCTACAGAGTGAGTTCCAGGACAGCCAGGGCTACACAGAGAAACCCTGTCTCGAAAAAAACAAAAACAAACAAACAAAAAAATACATAGGACTTTGGATGAGATGGGATGAGGTCCTGTGTTACATATATAATCAGGTAACAGGGACCTACCCACCCTTGGTTCTCCCTCCAGTCATGAGCTTCTATCATACTCTGGGAGCTTTTAAATTCCCATTTCTCCAAACCATCTGCTAGACTTCTACTGATCCCCTTCTTGAAGCATTAACAGGAAACTTAGTGGTGAACTTTTTCAATAGAAAATAATCAGTTACTGGTTTATGAAAGTTTGACTCCACTAACCTCACTAAGTATGTCTGGAACAGGCTGGTTGCATATACTTTGGTCATGTTTGCTTTTTTTTTTTTTTTTTTTTTGAAAAAGCATCATCCTCTTCAATGATTATAGGGAGAGTTCTGTCACTGATTTAAGCTTTTGGGTATTTGCTTTGTTCAGTCCTTCCTCTGTGGTCCTCCTAGTTTTCACCTGCATAGCCATGCTTTACCTACTGATAGAAGGAACTAACTGGTTCATTCTGTTCCTGCTAGGAAAGCATATGCAGTTTAAGGTAAATAACTCATTTTAGCATATAGCAAGCTTGTATGTTTGCTGCATTACTTAAATTCGTATATGCACAAATTGCCCAAAAGTGGGCCAAAGGGAAAAACCATGGCTCTGTCTCTGAGAAATGTGTTGGACTTCTAACTAGGTCACTGCAGGTGTAACTGGAAGGGTTTGGAGGCCCAAGTCAGCACTTAGCTGTGGCATCAAACCATGACAGCACTGCCTGACAGCATGCCCAGAGATTACTTCAGTCCTAAAGGATGAGGAGCTTTGAGGTTGGGGGGGTAGGGAGAAGTTGGAAGTAAAGGAACCAGCCTGACTCTATAGGGCCTTCCTCCTTTGCCAGAGGATGGATGGGAAATGAAGCAGAAGTCTCTTTAATATTAAGTAGAAACTTAAGTGCCTAAATTAAGGGTTTGTAGTTGTTGTTCTTATTACTGTGGGGGGGTGGGGAGGTGCATGCGCATGAGTGCGTGTATGCACACATGCCAAAACAGGAGGATTGCCACAAATTTGGGACCAGCCAGGGCTATAATATGTATAGTGAGACCTTATAGTGGGGGGTGGGAGGAGGGAGAGAAAGGAAAAGAAAGGAAAAACACATTGTTAGTATTTGTAGCTTTTGGCCTTGATAGAATTTTACATCCAGTATTAATACCTGGCCCAAACTGCTGAGTTGTTTCAGTAATAAGAGTATGTGATGACTTAAAACAGAAATCTAGAAATCTGTGAGAGGATTGCCACAAGTTCAAGGCCAGCCTGGGCTATGGTGAGACTCTGTTTCAAACAAAATAAAACAAAAAAATTGACATAGTAGTACTTGGTTTTCGTTTTCCATACCTCTACGGAATATATAGTTGTTCTTCCTGACAAAACGTTCTTCAGAAGTATCAGAAAGCTACTGTTGAGGCCAGAATGTTGACTCTTTCTCAAAGTTAGGTAGAATGCAGTATCTACCAAGAGATGAAGGGTAAACTTTACCTATGGTGCTGCCAACCCATCTATTGAAAGAATTGCCACAATAGCCAGGCTGGTAACTGATAGGTCCTGTGGTACTGGACTGGTCTTGTAGGAAAGGTAGCAGAGACAAACACTGGCCAGTCTCTAGTACTCCCCTGCCTCCTCCCTTCCCGAACTAATTTTTAGTTGCTCTCCAGGTGCCCTCTGCTAGGAGGATGCCAGCTTTCTCTAGAAGACAATAGAACTTGGGGGCACAGTTAGCTGCCTGGAAGGACTGCGTGCCTGTAGAAGTGGCGGCAGCTCGGCCTGTAGAAGTGACAGCAGCTCGCTCACGTTCTCAATGGGGTGTTTGTAGTTGCCTGGCACTCATTGGTTTCCTTGTTAACACTGTCACTAGGGCTTTGCATTTGTACTTTTATGTACTTTGTGGCATTCACTGCATTTGAGTGAGTGGTTAGGCTAAAGTAGGGAATCATTATTCTGACACCCCATGACACTTTGCTCTCAGTATCCTTTGAGGCAGCCATTTTCTGCCTTGGAAGTGCAGGCCATATTTGAAGATAAAGCCATTGCCCACACAGGTGTCAGACAAGGCTTGCTGGCTTTACTGATACTTAAAGTTCATTAAATTTTGTTCCCTTAAAGTATATAATGTTACATTTTGATATGTCTATACAAATCTTTTGGTTTTGGTTTTGTTTTTTTGAGACAGGGTTTCTCTGTAAAGGCATGCGCCACCACTGCCCAGCTCAGATTTTTTGTTTTGTTTAATATTTTTTAAGATAGTTGGGTGGTGGTGGCACATGCCTTTAATCCCAGCACTCAAGAGGCAGAGGCAGGCGGATCTGTAGTCTACAGAGTGAGTTTCAGGACAGCCAGGACTACACAGACCCTGTGTCAAAAACCATGTTTATGTATATGCTTATTTTATATATGTTTATATTTATTATATGAATATTTATATGTAATATATACATTCCTGAAGAAGGAATATCATGAGTTCAAGAACAGTGTCAGGCCTGAACATATAGCTTAGTAGAACGCTTGCATAGCATTCCTGAGGCCACTAGTTTTAGTCCCCAGTATCACTCAAAAGAGTGATGGGAATGTAAAAATGAGAATGAACAGCCCTGGGCAACATTAGTGAGATAGTGTCTCAAAACAATTTTCCTTTCTTACACAAGATATGGTCTCATGTAAGCCAGCAGGGCCTAGAACTCGTTATATAGCCAAGGGCAATCCTGAAATCCTTGGCTTCCTGCTTCTACCTCCCAAGTGCCAGGATAGTAGGCATGCATCACTGTGTTTGCTTTAATTCTTTAAAAAAAAAAAATTAGCTGGCTCGAAAGGCAGGGAGATCTCCTAAGTTCAAAGCCAGCCTCAAAAAAACAAAACAAAAGGGCTGGAGAGAGTTAAGAGCAGTTAAGAGCAACAACTGCTCTTTTGAAGGTCCTGAGTTCAAATCCCAGGAACCACAACCATCTGGTACCCTCTTCTGGTGTGTCTGAAGACAGCTACAGTATACTTACATTTCATAATAATAAATAAATATAAAAAAAAACAAAAACAAAACAAAAATATTAGCTGGGCACAGTCACATACACCTTTAATCCCAGTTCTCAGGATACATTGGCAGGTGGACCTCTTTGAGTTGGAGGGTAGCCAGGCCTCCATAGTGAGACCCTGTCTCAAAAAAAAAAGTATTAATAATTGTGTGATAGATGAGCATGTTCCATGTCACATTCATGGAAAATAGAGGACAAATTTGAAAAGCTGATTTCTATCCTTCCATCACGAGTGCTGAGAGTGAAACTCAAGGCTGTCAATATTGTATTTTAAGTGCTTGTACTCTGAGACATCTCACATATGTGTATACCTATACATATATATATATATATACACATACATACATACATACATAGGTTTGTTTTGTTTTTAATTAAACTTTACCTACTTCCTCTTAGCTCTTCCAGAACATACCTGGTTTCAGTTTATTAAAGAGCATATTTTCTTTTCCTTTTTTAAAGATCAAAAAAGTAGTTTACATTTATTCATGTGTATGAGTATTTTGCCTGTGTGTATGTATGTGTACCACAAATATAATTGGTGCCTGTGGAGACAAGAAGGGGTCAGATCTCTTAGAACAGAGTTGTAGATAGTTGTAAGCCACCATGTAGGTGTTGGGAACCAAACTGGGTCCTCTACAGAGGCAGTAAGCACTCTTAATCTCTGAGCTGTCTTTCTGGGTTCAAGAGGCTTATTTTTGGAAAGATCTAGAGGTCCTCACATAGATGGCTGCTGTGGGGTTGAAATATGATTGTGGTCCTGTCAGCAATCACTGTACCCCCCTTACCTCCAAATACAGTGTCACTTTTTGAGCTAGCCTAGGGCAGCAGCAGCAATCTGAAAGTAAATTTGTTGTGAACCTATTGTAAGCTTCATTGTCCTTTCTGTTGGTCTTCATGTTGCTGCTAAATGTAATTAGGGGGTTTTAATCTGGTAGTAGACCTCAAATGAGACTCATGAACTATGAAGTTAAAAATCAAAACAAGGCAGGGGTGTACATACATACACTGTGGGGAGCCCTCAGAATCTTTTCTGGGTCTTTCTTTATTTCAACTGAAATTGTTGTAAATGGCTTAGAGAGCTTAAATCTTGGAGATTGATAGTTTCTGACAGAAGAGACCCTACCAGCTCATGTGACTGACCTCTTTTACAAGCTCAGGAGAGAGAGGTTCTTGGTCTGTTGTATACAGACAGTGCTTGTATAGTTAATGTCTCTGTTAAGTATTTGTATTAAATTGAATATTTTATCAATCTACAGAGAAAATGGGGTGTTTTTCTTGAATATTTTCATCCATTTTTTTTTTCTTTTGTTCTGTGATGTATACCAACACCTTTGGTTAAGTGAGATTTTTCATTGTTTTTCAGGCTGCCATTGACTCCGGTTTTATGTCACTGTTGTTTAGATGGATGGATAGTTGCAAGCCACACACAAGTGATTTCACTTTTCCTTTTTTTTTTATCCTTAATGTCTAGATCTGAACACCGTTTTTTAAAATCTGCCTGTTGTAATACAAAGCTAGGATCTCTGAGGTAGAAGGCCATCTTTCTGCTTCATTGTCTCCTTTTTTCTCTCCTCCCTTTGTTCTTATGTTCCCCTCCCCCCTCTCCCTTCCAGTTCCATATTGAAAAACTGCTTGTGCTAGGTGGATAATTAGTGTAATGCTATGGAGCAACAGGTCCCACTGGTGGTGACTAGTCTGAGGTAAATGTTAATGTTGTGCAGGTCCACATATGTTAATAGGCTAGGGAAATGCATGTAGTTAGACTCAGATCAATGACACTGGCATAGGACTTGAAATAGATGCTCTTAATTAGAGAGCCAAGAACCATGACAACTACTAACATCTTCCATTTATGGTGGTGAGCTGCAGCCTCATTAGAGAAGGAAAGGCATTCTAAATTAAAACTGGACTGTTTTAATTCTTTGGCTGTAAGTTGGGATCATCTGGAAATGGACTTTGAATCTTATAGAAGTCTGCTAGTTATAGGCATCACAGTGACCCAGTGAGGGATGTCTGTAGTTTTCTGTTAGGCTCCAGACATTCTCATCAGTAGTGGAGATGGGCTGTTTGAATTTGCTTGTGGGAGTTTAACTATGTGGGAGTCACACAGCAGAGGTTGGCTTTAAGAAGTATTGTTTGAAACAGTATGAACTAACCAGTATCCCCAGAACTTCCAGGGACTAAACCATCAACCAAAGAGTACACATGGTGGGACTCATGGCTCCAGCTGCATATGTAGCGGAGGATGGCCTAGTTGGTCATCAATAGGAAGAGAGGCCCTTGGTCCTGTGAAGGCTCTATGCCCCAGTGAAGGGAAACGCAAGGGCCAGGAAGTGAGAGAGGGTGGGTTGGGGGGGGGTAGGGGCTTTCTCAGAGGGGAAACCAGGAAAAGGGAGAACATTTAAAATGTAAATAAAGAAAATATCTAATTTTTTAAAAAGGGTATTGTTTTAGCCAGGTATTAGGGCATATGTCTTTAGAGTACCTGGTAGGCAGAAATAGGCAGAGAAATGGCTCAGTGGTTAAAGAGCACTGTCTGCTCTTCCAGAGGTCCTGAGTTCAATTCCCAGCAACCACATGGTGGCTCTTAACCACCTGTAATGAGATCAGGGTACCCTCTTCTGACCTGCAGGCAGATATGCAGGCAGATATGCAGGCAGAATGCTATATACATAATAAGTAGATATTTTTAAATTATATTATTTTATGTGAGTACACTGTAGTTATTTTCAGATAGACTAGAAGAGGCATCAGATCCCATTACAGATGGTTGTGAGCCACCATGTGGTTCTGGGAATTGAATTCAGGACCTCTGGAAGAGCAGCCAGTGCTCTTAACCATTGAGCTATCTTTCCAGCCCCCTAAATAAATCAAGAAAGAGAGAGAGAGAGAGAGAGAGAGAGAGAGAGAGAGAGAGAGAGAGAGAGAGAGAAAGGGGGGGGGGGAGGAAAGGAAAGGAAAGAAAAAAAAGAGCATCTGGAGCTAAGTGTGGTAGCTTATACCTTTAACTCACGCAGGTCAGACTCAAGTCCTCTCATGCCCCAGGTTATTGGGATGTTGTGGGGAGGAGGTTGAGACAGGGCCTCACTGTGTAGTCTAGGCTGACCTCAAACTCACAATGATCATTCTGCCCCAAGCCCCTAAATGTTGGGATTCCAGGTATGAGCCACCATGCCTGACTTTGAAGGTCATTTTAATCAGAAGATATGATGGGGAGAATAGAGGAGAGGCCTATTTGAAATAGCCTAGGCTCTCCTCAGACTTGTTGTGCTCCTGCCTCAGTTTAATGAGTATTGGTATTATGGGCATATTGCCAACTCTGGAATTGTTTTAGATCATTCTTCCAGCAGCATTGAGAATCAGCTAAAGCATAAAGGATACCCAACAAATATATCAATGACATTTTGGCAGAAAATCTAAGCCTACACCACCATGTCTTGTCCTGCCTTCTGTGTTTGATACAGCGTATCTTAGTACTGTTTCAGCAGACTGATGGAAAGGACAATGGAAACAGGAGTGCCAGGCTTCAGGGTTAGTACATGTTAGGACAGCTGCTAGAGTATCATAAGGTCAGCAGGCCTTCACAAAGGATGCCTGCCTGTCCCATTGCTTAGATATGGTCTGTTTAGAAATGTAGGGGAATTGGGGAAGAACAGGTGATGTTCACCTGTGGTCTCAACGGGCCACTATGTCACTTGGAATGCCTCCTCAGAGATTTCAGTATGAAAGCAAGAAGGAAGGAAACAGTGAGCTATGGAGGAATGATGAGCATCAGACATGTATACATACCATGTGCAAGGAAACATGGCGAGGCTGGCGTGCAGAAAACTTACCAAGCCAAATGCCCTTGGAAGTGCCAGCTCACTTGGCTGCTGGGAATCATGTGGCTGCTGGGAATTGAACACAGGACCTCTGCTCGCTCTGGCCCCACTCGCTCCAGCCCCAGACACACCAGAAGAGGGCGTCAGATCTCATCACGGATGGTTGTGAGCCACCATTTGGTTGCTGGGATCCGAACTCAGGACCTTCGGAAGAGCAGTCAGTGCTCTTACTCGCTGAGCCATCTCGCCAGCCCTAGAATTAACATTTCTAATACATTTCCAGATGCTGCTGTTGAACTGGGAATCATTCAACAAGATATCTGTTGTATGAACAATATAAATATGACTCTTCTGGAAATTGATGAAATCTTAGTATAACTTTATGGAAATCAACTACCTGAAGGATCTGTGAGGTCCAGCCCTACCAAGCCTGAGTCTGGGCTTTGTTTGGTCTGGGTTTGCCTGTGTTTTAAAGCAGTTTCATGCAGCATAGGCTAGCATGTACTTTACTGTGTAGCCCACGCTGGCATCAAAATCAAAACCTTCATTCCAAATTCTGGAGTTTTAGGTGTATGTTGTCATCCTTAATCTAGCTCTGTTTTAAATTCAATCTTCATTTATTAAAAATGCAAAGAGGCAAGCTAGAAATTCTAGATGGCTTCGAAGTTGAGAGTGCATGCTGCTCTTTCAGAGGATCCGAGTTTCCCAGGATTTATATTAGGTGGTTCACAACTGCCTATAACTCTAGCTCCAGGGGATCCGACACCCTCTTCTGAAGTCTGAAGGCGCTTGCACTCCATGCGCATACCCACATGTGAGAAAAGGGAATTCAACTATTTAGCAGGAAACATAAGGTTTATAAGTAGTGTAGAAAGAGCTGATGGAAAAGCCATATCCAGTAATTATTAATGTGTAATAAACTACCAAAACTTGGTGGCTGAAAACAGAAAGTAGTAATCCAAAATTCCGAGGCTTGAACTGGGCTCAGTTGGCCTGTTTTCTATTGTGCATGTAGTAGGCCAGGACCACAGTTATTTGGAGGTTTATTTGATCTGGTATGTCCAAGACAATTCATAGCAGTAGTTGGTACAGCCTGTTGGAATTCAGCTGAAGCTGTTGGTTGGAGCACTTCAGATCTCCTCAGTGTGGCTTATGACAGCAGAGCCCTGAGACAGAACATTCCAAACATATAAGAATGTAATCTACAGGTTGCTTAAGGCTCAGGCTTGAAAGTTACAGCATGTCGTGTCTGTTACATACTGTTTGTCAAAGCAAGTCACAAGACAAGCCTAATTCAAGAGGAGGGCAAAGGACTATTTGTGGCTGGAAGACAAAGCCAAGCCACGAAGCTTGCCACGGGCTGACTAGAGCATGCTTTAAGAATGGATAGATTTAGAGGGGTACAGATTTCCTACCAGAATTGCAAAAAAGGAAATGGCAAATGTTCCATTTGAGTAGGGAGCCTGGGTAGCTGAGGAGGCCTGCCAGGTTGGAATGGACTGTGTGACAAGGTTCTGAAGCACAGGGTGGAGAGGCTGGGTTTAGACTGAGACTTTTAAAACCATGGAGGATCTCTTGGTGAGACATATATAGAGACTTGGGAATGACTCTTCTGGCTCTCAACTAGTGTTTTCTGCCTGTTTCTGTAAGCCCAGTGTCAATACCTGTGATTTGGCTTCTCTTCCTAAGACGTGGAAGGAATTGTCGTCCTTGAGGTGATTATAAAGGTTGTTGAATAGGCATTTTGAAGGACATGAGAATCTAGCAGCACTCCAGAACTGGCCACAGTAGTAGTTTAGGGACGTGCAGTTTGTGCCAGATCTATTTTCAGCTGCATGCAAGGGTTAGATTAGTTACTTAGTCTTGCCCTGTCTTTTCCCCACAGTAACCCTCCACTGAGTGAAGAGATGTTGCCTCCTGGGGAGTGGATGTGTCACCGGTGTACTGTCCGCCGAAAGGTAACGCTGCTGCTTTCTGAAGGCTTCACACAGAGTACCAGAGCTAGACCACTGGCACTCCAGAGTTAAGGTGGCTTGGTCCTGAGGGCATCCTCATCCTGTCTTGTCTCTCCAGACACTGGAGTCATCACACTTGGTCCATGTTGACTATAAGGCCTAAAACTCCAGACGTGGGATGTGAAAGAGGGCAGAGGGTTTGTCACCCACCGAGCCATGTTTAGTCACTAGTGACAGGCAGTCTGATCTTACTGCCCTCTTAGGCAATAGCCTGAATGTGGTGTACTTACCTGGAGCTCCGAAAGAGAGGCTGCTTCTTGCTCTGTTCCTGGGCCTCTAGAGGCTTGGTCGGTTGTATTAGTTAGTTAGAAGAGTGGGTTTGGAGCGCCTCTGCCCTGATTCTCTGGTTTCTCCTTGTTCCCTCCACTCTGTTAGCTCAGTACTAACTGAATTATAAAGTATGTGCATGGCTCATTATTTTCTACTTTTCTACTTTAATGGAGAGCAAGCGCTAAACTGCCCTTTATCACCAAAGGAAATAGGAGCTGGGTGTGGTGGCACGTCTTCAGTCCGAGCACCCCAGAGGCCAGCCTGGGCTACACAGAGAAACCCTGTAGGGAGCAGGGGGAGTAGCTGTGTATCCACCAGATTATATTGATCTCACTTTCACATTAAGGGCTATAGATTAGAATTTGTCTGTATGCTAGGCTGCCCTGTTATCTTCCCACACCAATTGTATAACCAGAAATTTCTTTTCTTGTGACATCACTGCTGTTTTCTTGGTCCCAGTATGATATCACAGTCATCAATTGCAGAAACAGAATGGGCTGATTCAGAGATTGTGGCTTATGTTTGTAACTGTTTTCAACTTTTAAAAAGAAGGTGAACAAGCAGGCATTAGTTTCCATTATATACACAATGGTTCCCATTAGAAAGCAAGCCAGAGCCAAGTTAGCCACTAACCAGAGCTGTATGTAGTTTGATTTCACCTAAGGGCCAAAAACCAGGCTATCTGTCAAGCTACCTAGCCTTCAAAACCCTTTTTTGTGAGTCTCCATAGAGTGTGACCTGTCAGTTTAGAAACTGACTGCAAAGAAGCTAGACTCTAAAGGAAGAGAGGTGAAAACTTGCTGGTGCTCGTCGTATGCCAGGTGTTCTACTGTTACTCCATTTAATCCATGCGCTGAGAATGCTGGTAGTAGATCTTAATTATAGAGAGAAAGAAACTGACCTACAAAATACAGAATATTTTCCCAAAGATTCAATGGAATGGACAGAACTGAGATTGGAACCAAATTTTATCTCACTCTCAAGTTCTTTGGAAACAATGTGGCTTGGTAGGGAATAGTCTGCCTTCTTTTCTAGCATAGGTCATTTCTCCTGAAATGCTGCTGTAACTCACTCCCTACCTAGTGGTTCCAAATCTGCCTTTTCCACTATCAGCAGCATCACCACCACTTCCCTTTGGCCTCCAGTATTTACAAGGAAATGGATTAAAATACACATCCTCTGGGCTTCGTGAACTGATGGTCAGTCCGTGCCTCTTGTACATGCAGTCCTCTTTATTGCCACCACATCCCTAAGAAGAGAAAGATTTTAATATTATCACTGATTGAGAAGTTTCTGAATTGCCCAGGGCCACACTAACTGGGGATTAGCATGCTGACACTTATTTGATTTTAGAGTCTTAAAGGAAAATATATTGTCAGTTATCCAGTTCTACTGCACACTGTAGTCTTTTCCACTTCGTGGCTTCTAAGAAGTATCACTATTAGAGTTTGTAGTTAAGATTGAAAGCCATCGTTTATGGCCGCCATGCTTCTCTGTTGGTTCTTCCACGTGGCACCCTTCCATGCCAGCCCCTCTGAGAAGTGAGCTCTCCAGCCTGTTCAACCTTTGCAGACTTTCTTTATTTTGAGCTGTTTTCTAAACCTTTCAGTATCATGATGCTCTAAGCAAGTGACAGTGGCCTTAACTTGCATTATGATGTTCTGACCTTAATCTTACTAAATTTGTTCTTACTGTGTTTAGTTTTTTTAGCTGCTTGCCCTGTGCTTTAATATATAGAGAAATGTTAAGTATTATATGATGAATTACAGTCTTTTTTCAAACATTCCACACTATTTTTGGTGATTTCATTGCTGCCATGTTTTCTTATTTTAGTTCAGTCATAGCTGGAGAGATGGCTCAGAAGTTAGGCGCACTGGCCAGTCTTCCAGAGGACCTGGATTCAATTCCCAGCACCCACATGGCAGCTCACAACTGCCTACAACTCCAGTTTCAGGGGATCTGAGGCCTTCTTCTGGCATTTGTGGGTATTAGGCACACACATGGTGCAAGGGGAAACACCAATGCATACAAAATAAAATTTCAATTTTAATAATTGTTATGTGTAAGGGACTTTATAATTTTCATAAGTGATCTAGCAAGACATTATATATCCATCTCTATTTTGTTCTTTTCATGATGGCCCACCTATTCATTTGCACAGAAACGAGAGCAGAAAAAGGAGCTGGGCCACGTCAATGGACTGGTGGACAAGTCTAGCAAACGGACGACATCCCCCAGCAGTGACACTGACTTGTTGGACAGACCAGCTAGCAAAGCTGAACTCAAGGCCATTGCCCATGCCCGGATCCTGGAAAGGAGAGCCAGCCGGCCTGGCACCCCCACATCCAATGCCAGCACAGAGACCCCCACCTCTGAGCATAATGACGTCGATGAGGACATCATTGACGTGGACGAGGAGCCAACAGCAGCAGAGCCGGACTATGTGCAGCCCCAGCTGCGGCGGCCTTTTGAGCTGCTGATTGCTGCTGCCATGGAGCGGAACCCTACCCAATTTCAGTTGCCCAATGAACTGACTTGTACCACTGCACTACCAGGTTAGCATGTCATCATCATCATACCCTTTCTTACCCTGGCTTCCCAAGGGATTACTACTGCCTGTTGCTAGTTTTTTGTTCCTGTTCTGGTTTTGCCTGGAGAGAGCATCAAAGGTTGTAGTTGTTATAGTACTTATTCTGTTTTCTGAATCTTCTAGCTCTTATCTTATTATTCCCCTGCATCTCTTTTTTTTTTTTTTTTCTTTTTAAGATATATGCCAAATATCACACACCAGTAATCTTAGCATTTGTGAGGATAAGACAAGAGGATCATGAGTTTGAGGCCAGCCTGAGCTACCTGTTGAGTGAGACTCCATCTCAAAAACATAGGAGGAGCCGGGCGCGCGCCTTTAATCCCAGCGCTTGGGAGGCAGAGGCAGGTGGATTTCTGAGTTCGAGGTCAGACTGGTCTACAGAGTGAGTTCCAGGACAGCCAGGGCTACACAGAGAAACCTTGTCTCGAAAAACCAAGAAGGAAGGAAGGAAGGAAGGAAGGAAGGAAGGAAGGAAGGAAGGAAGGGAGGAAGGGGGAAAAAAAACTTACTTATAAATTAGGGGCTGGCAAGATGGCAAGATGGTTCAGTGGGTAAGAGCACTGACTGCTCTTCCGAAGGTCCTGAGTTCGGATCCTAGCAACCACATGAGATCTGACGCCCTCTTCTGGTGCATCTTAAGACAACTGCAGTAAATTACGCCCGGGGATGGGGTGGGGGTGGGGCAGAGGTCCTGAGTTCAACAGTAGCCAGGCAGCCACACACATGATGGCTCACAGCCATCTGTACAGCTACAGTGTAGTCATACACATAAAATAAATCTTTTTAAAAAATTTAATAGGGGCTAGAGAGATGGCACTTGTTTCTGGACTTCCAGAGGACCTGAGTTCCATACCCAGCAACTCTATCAGGCAGCTCACAGCTGTCTCTAGATCCAGCCTCTGGTAGACTCCTAGCCTATGCAATCCACATGGAGATACATAATTACATTTCTTTTTAGTTCTTAAATAAATAAATGAAACAGTTTAGGGATGTAAAGACTGGGTGATAGAGCATCTCCCTACCATACACAAAGTCCTGGATGTGATCCCCAGTATCTCCTGCCTTTTGCAGATAACTACTAATTGTGTGTCTTGAGAGAGAGTGTGTGTATAAGCAAGTATCTATATATGCTTGTATTCGCTTCTTAAATAACATACTAACAAACTGTCCTAACATTTGGTTTTCTTATCCTTACAATGCAGTCCAACATTATGTAATGTTAAGTGGTCTTAACATTAATTTAGCATTTCATTAAGGTTTTGTTACAGCACTATAACAATCCATTGTATAAATGTTCTTTAAATGATTTAAACAATTTTCTAATCATTGCCATTTAAATTATTCTTAATATTTTCTCATTTATTTATGTGCATGAGTATTTTGCCTGCAAGTATGTTTTGTGCACCATGTATGTGCCAAGTGCCCACAGAAGCCAAAAGAAGGTATCAGAGCCCCTGGAACTGGAGTTACAGATGTTTGTGAATCTCATGTTAGTACTGGGAATTGAACTTGGGTCCTTGGAAAAAGCAACCAGTCCTTTGAGCTATCTCTCTAGCCCCTCCCAATATTTTGTTACAAAGGTTTTGTTTCAGCAAATAGCTATAAATACATCATTGTGCACATTTAAGATATGATCTATAGGGCTGATATGTAGGGCAAATTCCTAATATTGGAATTGCTAAGTCACAGTTTGGGAGGTTTGATAGCTATTATCAAATTGTCCCTTTTACAAAGTAAATCAAATCTATTTGATACCACAGTGCTTCTAGATCTTAATTTTTCTTCCTAGAGAAAGTGAGATTGGTGAAGCATGGTGTCTACCATACACCTATGTTCCTACCTCATATCCCTGTGTCCTTGCACTTAAGAGGCAGAAGCAGAACTGTCAAAGTTCAAAAAAAGCCTGAGCTACATAATAAGTTCTTGGCCAGCCTGGGTTACAGAGTGAGACCCTGTCTCAAAAGAACAAAAGAGGACTAGGAAAATGGCTCAGGAGTAAAGCGTTTGCCGTGCAAATACTGGAGTTTATATCTTCAGAGCCTATATCATGAGCCAGGTGAGCATAACCTCCTGCCTGTAATCCCAGACTGCAGGAGGCTGAGATAGAGGAAGTTTGCAGCTATCCAGACAGACTAATATGGTAAGCTCTAGAGGAAATGTCTGCCTCAGTCAATCAAAGAAGACATCTCACATCTACCTTATGCCCACCCCACACATACATATGCAAAAAAACATTGGCAGGCTTAAAAAGTACATATAAGCCAAGTGTGGTGTGTGCCTTTAACCCCACTACGGGAAAAAGAGGAAAATAGACCTCTAAGATTGAGGCTAGCCAGGGTTATGTGAGAAGCAGGGGAGGGGTGGGTGGGTGGATATACCTATTGGGCTACGAGCCATGTTTAGTCACTTGTGACAGGCAGTCTGAACTTATTGCCCTCTTAGTTCATGTGATAAAGGCACTTACCATGGAAGCCTAATGAGTTTCATGCCTGGAACTCAGTAAAAGTGGAAGTAGGGAAAAGTTATCTTCCGACCTTTATACATGTGTGTAGTAAGTGCACCCCCACATACTTTTTAAAAAAGATACATATACCTATGCTTGTTATTGAACCCCTTTAATCCTAGCACTTGGGAGGCAGAGGCAGGTAGACTTCTGAGTTCGAGGCCAGCCTGGTCACATGAGCCAGGACTACAGAGAAAACTTACCTTATGTCAAAGTGCGAGTGAGGGTTGCATATGGCATCTGCTTAGTTATCTTCACAGACTAGTCTTTGTAATCATGTAACTCAGGCGTGTGTCTGTGTGTGTCTGTGTGTCTATGTGCGCGTGCACACACATGTGTGAATGCGTGTAGGTTTCTACTATCAGAGATTTCTTATTATTTTATATTGGTGAAATCAATATTTCTGCCACAAAGCAGATGACTTCTGTTTCTGTTACCTTGTGTCTGTCTCCTTTTTTTTTCTCTTTCTTTCTTACTCTTGTGTGTGTGTGTGTGTCTGTGTGTCTGTCTGTGTGTGTCTGTCTGTGTGTGTCTGTGTGTGTGTGTGTGTGTGTCTGTGTCTGTGTGTCTGTGTCTGTCATTTGAAACCAGCCCCAGAGTCCTCAGAAAGGAATCTGTCTGAACAATGGCACATGCTTTTGCTTAGATCTGTTCTCTCACTGTTTTCATACTCCAACAAGGGATTCTGAAGCCAAGGACAGTTCAGCACCACCAGTTTCTTTTCTAGGTTCTAGCAAACGGAGAAGAAAGGAAGAAACCACGGGGAAGAATGTAAAGAGGACACAGCATGAGTTAGATCACAATGGCCTCGTTCCCTTGCCAGTCAAAGTCTGCTTCACGTGTAACAGGTATTGTTTTCCCTCTGTTACCCCTTAGAAGTCCTGTGTGTTAGTTAAATGTGGAGAGCTTTTATTCTGATGGTATAAGCACACAGAACTAGTTGACTGGCCATTTCCTTGAATATGTCAATGACAAATTACCTGTAGAGTCAACGTACTGAGCCAGGTGTATAATGCATGCCTATAATCTCAGCACTTAGGAGGTTGAGGTGGTTTTGGGAGGATAAGGCTAGCCTAGGCTCGCAAGGCTTCACCCTTTCTTGAGGGAGTCTCAGTTGATTGAGAGGCAGTGCCATTTTATGTAATGGTATTGTCACTGAGAAGTCCATATTCAATAAGTAACTCCCTACCCAGATCATCGTGTAAGCAACCTGACTAAACCCAGGGGGTCAGAGTTCGTGGCGATGGGTCACTGGGTAAAGGCTCTTATATCATTGCAAACTGAGTAGAAGGACAACAGCAACTTTGGCAAGTTGTTTTCTAACTTATGCATGGTAGTTGTGGCACATGCATCAACACACAGACACATTCACTAAATAAAAGTAAAAAAAAAATGTAGGATTAAATTCAATGCCACACCCATAAAAGACATGAAACTCACATGGGCTTGTTGGGAGGAAGAGAGGGCTAAGAGAGTAACGGGAGATGAACATAACCAAAATTTATTATGAAACTGTCGAACACTAAACCATAAAAAGCTGGGTTTGGTGGCGCACACCTTTGATCCCAAAGGCAGGCAGATTACTATGAGTTCAGGGCCAGCCTGGTCTACACAGTGCATTTCAGGCTAGCCAAAGCTACATCATGAGACTATCTCAAAAATGGGGAAAAAAAGAAAGCCACAGATCCCAGTAGAAGTACAGTTGACTGTGGCTGCCGTAAGTTAGAGTTAGACTTAAACTGGAGGTCGAGGGGCTGATGGTCAGTGGGCTAAAGTGCTTGCCACAAAGCCTTGAACTTGACTTTAATCCAGAGGGCCACTGTGGTGGAAGAAGACTCCATTCCTAAATGAACACATGGCACGTGTGCTTTTCCTCCTTCCCAATACACACAAGGTTTGTGGCTTTTTTTTTTTTTTTTTTTAAATTAAATGAGGTATTTAGCAAATTGTTAAATTTTAAAGTGTTAGGGGTATCTATTTATACCGTTGAATACCTACTTTGTTACACAGCTGCCCTAGAACACTAGTTTCCTTCAGATAGGCTCTCCTCAGTATAGGGGCCAGATGTTTCAATGTCTAAAACTGGATTTGTTGGCTTGAGTATATCAGAAAAACTGTATTGTGGTTAGAGCATACTGGCAGGAGAGAATGCTTGCCTGGCATGCTTGGATCCTCAGCATCTCATAAACCCAGGATGGTGGTACAGTTACCCCAGCACTCAGGCAGTAGATGCAGGAGGAACAGGGATTCAGAATCATTCTTAGATATATAGTGAGTTGAGGCTACATGAGATGGTTACACAGCCATCCCCTCAACCAAAAAAAAAAAAAAAGTATTCACAAGGAAAGCTTTAGAACTAAAGGGTGGTGTATTAGGACGAAAAGCTCTGAGCTCTGGCACTAGTATAGTTTTGGGAGCACTGATGTTTGCTGACAAGCTCTCCTTGGATCATGCTCACAGGGGTGCACACAACATTCCTTGCCTCCCTCTCCATTTATCAGCACTGGTTTCTTTTTATACAGAAGAGAAGTCGTTTGTTCTGTAGTTACAACTCTCATACATTATTCTTATTACATTTGTTTGTATGAGAGACAATACACAACTGCCACAACATATGTATACAGATCAGAGGACAATTTGAATGAGTTGGTTCTCCCTTTTATCATGGGTCTGACAAAGTGAACTCAGGCAGGCAGGCTTGTTGGGAGGTGCCTCTAACACTGGGCCATTACACTAGCCTCTTCTTCATTTATGTATTTATTTTTAAGTGAGAATTCCTTAAAGAATAGGAAGATCAGAGATCTGAGTACTAAGCATTGGTCATTTTTGCTCTGACAGCTACTTTAGCCATACTCCAAACATTTAGATTCACAAGACACATTCTTCCTAGAAGATAAAATAATGAGGAACCTGGTTTCCATCTTCCTTACTGATGGGTGTGACAGAACCCTAGAGGGAGGGATGTATGGCCAGGACAGAGCTGTGAAGAAAGACTGCGGAGGAAAGGACCTTTTTGGAGTAGAGTGGTCTTGAATTTTTCCACCTTGCCCCAGAAGTCACCCATCACATCTCGTTCCTCTGCAGGAGTTGTCGAGTGGCCCCCCTCATCCAGTGTGACTATTGCCCGCTTCTGTTTCACATGGACTGCCTCGAGCCCCCGCTCACTGCCATGCCCCTGGGCAGATGGATGTGTCCGAATCACATCGAACATGTGGTGGTAAGCACACTAGTGTTTAGTGAGCTCTCTACAGGCCCAGCTAGAGCAGGGACAGTATCCCCTAGAAACAGTGTTGTCCCCTTGTGCAGAGTACAGTGTAATCTTGCAGGTGCTGGGTTCAGCAGACTATCCTAATTCTGTTTGGTGTATTGTGCATCTTGCCTTTCCCCAGTACCTTGTTCAGCTGTACAGACAGGCTTGACTTGCTTTCTTGTAATTTTTACCCCACAGTGAATTAAACAATTGCTATTATAGCCATAAAGACCAAGTTTTAGAGCCAACATTAAAAAAATAAGTGGTTGGCTGTCAGGAGTCCCGTGTGGCCAAGCGTCCAGTGAGTTTGTTGCCCTCTTGTATTAGTTCTTTGTAACTACCCTGTGTCAATCATCCTGGGTTTTCAGTGAATTGTTGAATGGCACCTTCATGCACTGAGCCATCTCACAGGCTCTCTTCAGACACTGCTTCCTACACTAGAACAGATCTGTTGTCTGCTCTTTGCAGGACTGATAGTCCTTCTACATAGTCTCTCGTAAGGTTGTAGGGGGCGACTTTCCAAATTAAACCATTGCTGCTTAAGACATACAATGAGGGAATAGAGGTGTAGGTCAGTGGTAGAGCACTTTGAGGCCCTGGACTTTATCACCAAGACAATGGGTAGAGAGGAGAAAATGATTACATGGAGTGACTCTTAGCGTTCATTATACCATGAGCACTTTGGGAAACCCTCTGTAAAAAGTCACACACAGAAGAATGGAGAGTAGAGGGACAGTGTTTGCTTAGTTCAGATGAAGCTCTGGGTTCACTCCTAGTACTGTTCCTAACACACACACACACACACACACACACACACACACACACACACACACTGTGCACCTACAGAAGAGTCACTTCCTGTCTCAGATCCATACCATTCAGAGAGATTGCCCTAGAAGAAGCTTCTCTGGGGCTTTGTCCTGTTTGCTTCCTTCCTGCTGAAACAGATGAAAAAGCCATGACAGTTCACCCAGGTATGCATCCTAAGGAGCAGTGAGAAGTGGTTAATTTCATTAGCCAGTTACTTTTCCTAACTAGGAAGCTGCAGGAATAAGTCTTACTGAGTTGTTCTAAGTCTTGTCTTTTTGTTTGGCTTGGTTTGGGTTTTTGGAATAAGGATTTTCCATGTCCTGGAACTTGCTTTGTAGACTAGGCTGGCCTTTACCTTGTAGAGTGCTATCTGCCTCTGCCTCCAGAGTACTAATATTAAAGCTGTGTACCAAGATTTATTTTTATCAAGACTAGAGAGTTGACTTAGCAGTTCTTGCAGAGGATCCATGTTCAATTCCCAGCACCTATATGGCTGCCATCTATATTTCCAGTTTCAGGGTATCCAGTCTGCAGGCACCATACATACATGCAGGTAAAAGATTCATACACATACATTTTTTTAAGTTATTTCATTTTTGAGATGGTCATATTCTATAGCCCTGGCTAGCTAGTAGATCAGGCTGATCTCAAACTCACAAAGGTCTGACTGTCTCAGTTGCCTCCCAAGTGCTGAGAGCAAAGGCTTGCATGGTCATACCCAACATAGAGTAACAGTTTTTTTTACATTGTTAAGATTCATTTTTATTGATGTGCATGGATGTTTGTCTTTGAATGAATGCCACATGTATATAGGTGACCTGAGGGGACAGAAGTGGAGGGCATCAGACACCCTGGAACTGAGTACAAGTGGTTATAAGTCACTCAACGTGTTCTCTGGAAGAGTAGAAAGTCTTGACCTTGAGCCATTTCTTATCCAGACCTTGTGTTTTGAACTATAATGTATAGGGGGCCAAATGTAATGGAGGAGATGGGAAGTGGCTTAAGTTCTCCATGCCTCCCTCCCCTCCCTTTGACCTTTAAGAGCAGGCCAGAGCTTTCTTACTTCGGGGGAAGACATAATAAATAAGGTGAGTTCAGCAATGCTTCCTGGTACCGTAGAACAGGAATAGGATAGGACATGCAGGATTTGGACTTAGGGTAAGCAAGGCAGCTATGTTGGGCAGCTTTTTCTGTGAGAGATTGGCTTGATGGGCAGGGTGTCTGCTTCTTTGGCTTTTGCAGGGCCAAGATCTGCATCTTCTTTAATATCTGAGCTTCGAGGAATAGTCCTAATGGGTTGCTCTGGCCTAGAGTACAGTTAGGCTAAATGAGAAGGCACTGCCAGACTGTTTCTTAACTCCCAAAAGCAGGAGTTTCCTTACTCCTGCTGACATCCTGTCCAGACAGGAAGTACCCCTTTCCCCAGAGAGTTTCTGGTTTTGTTGTTGTTGTTGTTGTTGTTGTTGTTGGTTTTTTTCTGGTTTTTCGAGATAGGGTTTCTCTGTGTAGCCCCAGCTGTCCTGGAACTCACTCTGTAGACCAGGCTGGCCTCGAACTCAGAAATGTGCCTGCCTCTGCCTCCCAAGTGCTGGGATTAAAGGTGTGTGACACCACTGCCCAGTAAGCTTCTGCTGTTTTAAAGCCCAGAGAATGGGGCTTAGCTGGAGGGGCAGCACCCTTTAGAGATTCACCAGAGTGGTATGTGTGCTCTGTCTCCAGCTGAACCAGAAGAGCCTGACTCTGAGCAATCGGTGCCAGGTGTTTGATCGGTTCCAGGACACCATTTCACAGCACGTTGTCAAAGTAGACTTCCTGAACAGAATCCACAAGAAGCACCCTCCTAACCGCCGTGTGCTCCAGTCTGTCAAAAGAAGAAGCTTGAAGGTAAGTCAGCCCTTTCGGGATAGGAAAGATGGTGGTCTCCTGCTTGCTTCTTTTGGGGCACAGACAGAGGATCACAGATGGGGAGACTGAAGCTCCCTAAGATATGTCGTTGGTGTCGCAGCAAGTAATGAATGTAACCTCGTGTAGTAACAACCTGAGAGAGGTAGTCAGCATTAGAAAGGCAAAGTTCCAGGTGCACTGTTGTAATCTGTCCATAATTCTCCAAAAGATAAGCACCCTTCAGCCCATTACAAGCCTGTTTGTGGTCCCTTATCACATACAACATTTTGTCTTAGGGTGCCTATTGCTGTCATAAAACACCGTAACTGTAAACAACCGATTTTTTGTTTTGTTTTTGAGGAGGATTGGTAGCATCTGTTTCAGCTTTCAACTCTGAGGTTACACTTCATGCTTCTAAACAATGTCCAAAGAGACTGAATTTCTTTCATTGAAAAACATTTGTAGCTGGGTAGTGGTGGCACACATCTTTGATCCTAGCACTTAGAAGACAGAGGCAGGTGAATCTCTACAAGTTCAAAGCCAGCCTGCTCTACAGAGTGAGTACCAGGACAGCCAGGGCTACACAGAGAAACCCTGTCTCAAAAAAACCAGAGAGAGAGACAGACAGACAGACATTTCCAAAACTGGATTCGGTGGCATACACCTTTAATCTCAGAACTGGGAAGGCAGAGGCAGGTGGATTTCTGAGTTAGAGGCAAGCTTGGTCTACAAAGTGAGTTCCCAGATGGCCAGGGCTACACAGAGAAAACCGTTTCAAAAAAACTGACAGAAAAGAAAAACATTTGCTATTTCTCAAATTATTCAATCCTCATACTCAGTTGATCTAGAAGACTTAATACACTGTGTACCCATATATAAACTTGCTCCTTTTCTTTGGAAATAAACCAATGCATGCATTGTGCTGATGGAGATCAGCAATTCTCAACGTGGCCACTAGATGGTGCCTGTATTTTAAGCTCCATCACACTACTCCCATCTGTAGTTGGTCTTTGGTACTGTATGGGTTCTCCTTTTTACCACCTATTGTCCCCCTGGTTTTACCTTCTATTACAAGATAGGAAAGAGAGGAGAGAGAGGGAGCGATCACTGAAGCTAATTTCCTTTTGTTTCTTTGAACACAACTACTAACAAACCAAAATCACTTACCCACCCCACCCCTGCATGACCCCCAACCTCATCTACTGGGGCTCTGAAAAGTTCCCAGAATTCAGAATGTCACACAATTGCAGAAATTATCTGCAGCTGGCAAATCCATAGCTCTGTTAGAGCACAAGGCAAGTCATAGCTGCTGCAGACAATCCAAGGCCACTGCATTTCCCTACTCCTGGGATTAAAGCAAAAACATAATTTTATAATATTTCTGGTTGTTGTTGTTTTTAAGAAACCAAAATTTCAGAATTCTCACTACATACGCTGTAGCTGTATAGATAGTTGTGAGTAATCATATGGTTGCCATGAACTCCGGACCTCTGCTCACTCGGGCCCAAAGTTATTTCATTGTTTGTTTGTTTGTTTGTTTAATGGTTTTTTTTTCGAGACAGGGTTTCTCTGTGTAGCCCTGGCTGTCCTGGAACTCACTCCGTAGACCAGGCTGGCCTCAAACTCAGAAATCTGCCTGCCTCTGCCTCCCAAGTACTGGGATTAAAGACATGCGCCACCACTGCCTGGCAAGATTTTTATTTATTACTATATGTAAAGTACACTGAACCTGTCTTAGAAACACCAAAAGAGGTTGTTGGATCTCATTATGGATGGTTGTGAGCTATCATGTGGTTGCTGGGATTTGAACTCAGAACATTTGGAAGAGCTCTTTCCCACTGAGCCATCTCACCAGTCCCGTATAGCAAACTCTTCACTAGGTAACTATTTACCCTCTAGTAGAATGGTATTCTCAGAGTGTTTCTCATTACAGAAATGGGTTATAATGTGGGATGCCTCATACATCTAGTTAAATGAATCTAAAAGGAATCCAAACTGTAGTTCATTTTCCATGTAAATTCAGAAGATAGCCTGGGGGGCTGGC
>JADRCD010221105.1:20624-50901 GCA_019843815.1 Montemys delectorum
CTTTTCTTTTCTTTTCTTTTCTTTTCTTTTCTTTTCTTTTCTTTTCTTTTCTTTTCTTTTGTCATTAAAAAAAAGTAGTGAGCTTGTGGGAAAGAAAGAAAGAGGCATCTAGCGTTTCATCTGATGCTTTAAGCAGTTGTCCTTTTTTGCTTGCTTGGTTCACTACCGTGTGCGGGCCTCACGTAGGATACAGCCCACAGACTGAGTAAATGCCATGGTTTCTCAACAAACAAATATCTCCCGGGGAAAGCAAGAATAATTTACCCCGACTTCCTACTTTATTTCCCTGTTTCTTTTTATGGCCCCTACATTGTTGGATTTTGTTAATGAAGCCGGATGCCTTTTGTAATTCTCTATGTCCACCTTTTAAAGGGTAGAACTACTTTACATCTGATTTTCCTACAGTTCATGGGATACTATTTTACAAATCAAGATATAAATAAATATTTGTTAGACCAAAATTTGTTAAGGATGAGAATCATATCATTTTCACTGAGATAGTTTGCCTGCTATGAACACCATGACTTACCAAAGGATCTTCTAGAACATTATTGCATTAATGGCTAGAGAGTCATAGATTCTGAAGGTAGAATTATGTCATCTCCTGTTCTGAGTTTCTCCTTTGGTATAAAAAAAAAAAAGAGGCAAAAAATGTATTTATTTATTTATTTTAGAAAAATTGTACTTAGTGGAAATAAATGTTATGGCAATAGTCCAAAATCCTGGCAATCCTCTCTGTGGGATTTTCTTCTTCAGACCACAGCTGAGCTCTTGGCCTTTTGATTACTAAAGCCGATGGGATTGAGGAGTGACTTTGGGGTTTAATTAGGGCTTACTGTGTGCTCTACTAACTGACTCACACTGTGGAGAGAGGAAAGCGGTGGCAGGGGTGGGAGGAGGGAGAGACAATTCCACTCCATTCCCTTTGCCTATTTCTTCCTCCTATCTCTACCTAAACACTACGCCTTCATTCCACCATTACCTTCCTCCTTACCTCCCACACACCTCCATGCCACCTAGTCATTCCTTAGTGTCTTTCCTTTAAAACAACAATCTCCATTTATGCCTCTCCCTCTCCTACCTGTGTACAATTTATCTTTATTAAGGATGAGAGAGGAGGGTGTTTGGTGTATTAAAGACACATATTCTGTAAAATGCTCTAGACAGAACTACTGATACTGCTCTGGAGGTTTAGAAAATAAAAGACTTACCTAGACAAGGGAAAAATTTAGCGACCCAGGATGCCTGGGCATCCGTGGGCAGAAATAATTGCTAATTAGCATCCTACTAGCTTGGGAGCATTAATTGGCTTTGGGGGATATGCTTCCTGGACCCAAAGTGTATTTTGTTCATTTCAGTTTGCAGCATAGGACGGAAGGGGAATGACAATTACTGAAACAGTTTCATTTCAGAAATTCAACCTAATGGAGACTTGTCATTTGAATGATTATCCAGTAGTTGGTCTTTGTTTTTCTGCCAAGTTCTGAGAAAAACAAACTCAGATTTTCCTCAAGCCTGAGAAAACACAACCTTTTCTTCAAAATAATTGAAAGAATTTGCTCATGGATCCAGGAACATTCACAAAAGAACTGCCATCTTCTCTGACTCCGAGAGGGAGAGGGAAAGACGGTATCTTGTGGAACATTTAATTCTTGCTTTGGAACACCTCAAGCAACAATATCAAGGAAAGTGTTTCAAATTGATATCTTTAATTTTTCTCCTAGAAAGAAAATTTGTCAGCCATTTTGTGATTTACTGAGACTAAAGGCATATGTGAGGACGTGCCTTTTGATTAATTAAATGAAATTACTTGAGCATAATACCCATGATGGTGTCATCTTTGAATTAAAACTAACTCAAAGAAGATTGATGACATTTTCCATCTTCGGATTAATTAAACATTTTTGTTAATTACACATAAGTCAGTGTGCTTGGATTCTTTTCAACTGATACTCTGAAGCAATTTCCCTCTGTGTTCTAGAAGATGATTTTGCTGCTGTTTTTCTAGTATCTTAATTTTTAATGGCCAGTGTTCTTTTCATTTTCTTTGTATCAGGGGTCTCAATATTTAGTTGTGCTAACTATGGAGATAAGTATTGCAATGGCTTTTGCTTTGGGCTTTGGTTTTGTTTTATTATTTATTTATTTATTTATTTATTTTTATTTAAATCCTGTGAGCATCTTTTTTCGCTGATCCCATCATGATTCACTGTCATGGCCACATCTTGACTTTGCTACACTCAGATCTTTTTGTTAGAGCAGTGACAGAACTGGAGCCGACAACATGTGCAGCTGTGTGGCTCAGCCCAATGCCTGTCTGATCTGACTTGTTATGGATGGCTCTACTCCCCACTTGCAAGCAGGGAAGTGACTAAAAATGAAATCTTTGATTGTGTTTGACACCCTGAAGCGTTGTTAGCTCTTTAGATATCTTAGTCTTCCTTTGACAATTTACCCTGAGTCCCATTTCTAAAAGTTTAATTCCTAATGAATTCAAATTTGTCTTTGTAGACGAAGGCTAGGAGGGAAGAGAATATTGTCCTTTGAAACAAAAAACATAGAAAGAAGGTACTTGGTGCATCTTGGTATGCTTGTGGGCCAGTGATAAGCTCACATATGGTTAACTTTTTGTTTTGCTGTCTCTTTGCAGCACATTAAAGCCAAGCAGTGTATGGCTAGGCAGTCAACCCTGGCCTCTCCTACAATTTCCACACATCCCTTGACTATGTTTTTATTCCCTGGGCCAAATTTTCCATTCATTCTGGAAAGTATTTACATGTTCCCCTTGAATGAGAGGGAGTTTTCTAGGCTCTTAGCAGAGAATGAAATTTGGGGCCGTCTTTCAGTTCTCAGGGAAGCCTGCCTGAGACAATTGATATTTCAGAAATAGTTTATAGATGTGCAGTCTCTCTCCTAGGTGCTACATTGCATCACCAGAAAAAACCCTCAGAGAGATGCTCATTAGCTTAGCCTTTCCCAGTGAACACTCTTTGATTAGTTGTGTTTCTGTGCTAGGTCTTTATCTTTTTGAAAGCATGAATCTTAGAAACAGTAAAAAAAAAAAATCTCTGGGACTCCTTTAAGCACTGCTGAAAGGTACTGCTGTTCAGTGTTCTGAGCATGGATTCATGTGATAGATTCCTTTTAAAGGTTATTAGAAGGGAGGAAGTAGAAGGTGAGCTTTCCTAAAGAAGGTATCCTATGCCTCACTATTTCTCTATTTATTGGCTCCAGAGAAGTTCCAAATACAAACAAATACATCATGAAAAGAGAGTCTGAGAAATTTCTGGCAGGTTCCAGAAGGGATGTACGATTTCCTGCTCCTTTGTCCTCTCAGACACTCATCTAATGATTCAGGAGACTCGGATCAAAAGATAACTGTGTTCCAAGCACTACCCAGAGTACTGGGGAGAAGGAACACAAACCTTATTCTAGAATGGATTATAGGTAGCCTAGGAGGGGACAAAACTGGGCAAGAGACTATGAAAAGACAAGCCCTGAGACTGCATGAGTTGGGAGAGAACACGTTATATTTTGGTTGTGTAGTGCCAAAGTGCCTGAGGGATAGACTGTCTTAAAAGTGGTGAGCTATAAAGGTCTGGACCTTAAGAGAGAAATATGAACCTGGGAAATAACATTCCTGGAGAAAAGTCGAGAGTATGAGGACAGATTACTGATGGAGGGAACAGAAGTGACAAACACCAAGAATGGGTGGAAATACAGGAGACCTTAAGGGATCTTCAGGAAGTACAGGAGGAAAGAGAAGGACTCATGTAACAGTATTGGTAGCCCATACATCCTCTACCTTGCTTTCCAGCTGATGGAGTTTTTAGAGAGTGATTGGTCCCGAGGACTCTGAGTGGTTCATGGAGTTATAACTTAATATTATTGCTGAAGGTTGTAGGAAACGTAGGTGGGGGCAGCTAGTTGGAGGAAGTCAGTCATTGACTGACATGCCTTTGAAGAGCATCTCTTTCCCTGGGTCCCATCTTCAAGGTTTCATTGGTTTTTTTTGGCTTCCATGTTATAAGTACCATGGCTTCTCTGTCGAGGTGTTTTTCCTCACCTTTAGGCTTAAAGCAATGAAGTCTGCCTACAGCCAGGTGGAACCAAGTGAGCCAAGACAAATCTCTCCTTAATTAGGTTGAATTTATCAGATTTTGACAATCAGCAGCGACAATAAAACAATACAGAACTAAAATCTCGATAGTACAAATGCTAACCCTCTCCTACTCCTCACATTTCTTTTTGTCTGTTTTCCCTATGAAGTGGAAACCCTCTGTCTTCACAAGCAGACCTCTCTCTCTAGGGGTTACCCTGAAGCCCTCACAAGACTTCTAAATGTTTTATATGGGATTCCTCATTTATTACTCATTATCCTACCCCTGCCATGTCTCAGAGCTTGCTTTAGTGAGGGGCTCTCTCTTTTTACACAGATGCTATTGATAATTCCCAATTGGTTCTTTACTCCAGTCTTGCTGTTGATGCAAATTTTCTCACATACTTTCTATGCTAAAAAACCACCCAGTAGACTCTCTCTCTCTCTCTCTCTCTCTCTCTCTCTCTCTCTCTCTCTCTCTCTCTCTCTCTGTGTGTGTGTGTGTGTGTGTGTGTGTGTGTGTATGTGGGTGCAGGATATGTATATGTGCTTGTGTATGGGTGTGTAGATGTTAAAGGTTGATGTCAGTGGTCTTCTACTCTCCAACTTAGGTTTTGAGAGAGGGTCTTCCATTGATCCTGGAGCTCACTGTTTAGTTAGACTGTCTGACTAGCAAGCCTCAGGGATCCCCCATCTTTCCTCTCCAGCACTGGATTACAGGTACATGTTACCATAACTATTTTTTATTAAATTTATTAATTTATTACTTTACATCCCAATACCAGCCCCTTCTCCCCTCTCAGTACCCCTGCACACAGATTCTCCCTATTGTCCCCTCCCCTTCTTCTCTGAGAAGGGGGAGACCCTGTGGATATCACCCTATCCTCTACACATTCAGTCACTGCAGGACTAGATGCATCCTCTCCAACTGAAGCCAGACAAGGCAGCTCAGTTAGGACAGGATCCACAGGCATAGGACTGATTCAGGGACAGCCCCTGCTCCAGTTGTTGGGGTACCTGCATGAAAACCAAGCTGCACTTCTGCTACATACATGTGTGGGGGTAGGGTGGGGTGCTGGGAGTAGGATGGGGATGAGGCAGGAGGTGGGGTCACAGACCTAGGTCTAGCCCATGCTTTCTCTTTGATTGGTAGTTCAGTCCCTGAGAGCCCTCAAGGGTCCAGGTTAGTTGACTCTGTTAATCTTCCTGTGGAGTCCTTGTCCTCTTAGGGGCCCTCCATCCTTCCCCCAACTTCTCTATAAGACTATTGGAGCTCCATCCAATGTTGACTGTGAGCCTTTACATGTGCTTCCATTGGTTGCTGAGTAGAACCTCTCAGAGGGCAGATAGTCTTCTCCCCCACACCCAATTGGTGCAAGAGGTCGAACATGGGATCTTATGTATTCGTGACAAATATCTTATGTACTGAATTATTTTCCCAACCTAATTCTTACCTGCTAAAATTCTTTTAAAATCACGTGCACGCACGAGTGTGTGTGTGTGTGTGTGTGTGTGTGTGTGTGTGTGTGTTAGAGTGTGTCTGGCTTTTTGTGGATTCTGAGGATATGAGCGCAATCCCTTATGGTGTAAGGCAAACACTTTATCCATGGTACCATCTCTTCATCCCAATTCTTTTATTATTTTGTCCTTGTTGGAATGTTTTTTTTTCCTTCCTGGATAATTTCTTAATTTACATTTCAAATGTTTTCCCCTTTCCAGGTCTCCCCTTCAGAAACCCCCTATTTCATCCCTCCATACCTCTATGAGAATGCTCTCCCACCCACCCACTCCCATGTTCCCACCTTGGCATTCCCCTACACTGGGGCATCGAACACCCTAAGCTTTGGCTTTGAAGTTTGTCATTTCAAACATAAGTAGGCATTTCGAAGTCATATATTTCACAAAATATAAAGAAAGATGTGTTCCTTCATTCTATCCCTCAGCTTAATTCCATTGCCAAACTTGGTTCTATTCCTCCATCATAACTTGACCCTAGACTAGGGATGGCAGGAGACATCCCACTAACTCAAACTCAGAAGGAAAGCCAGCACACTTCATGACATTGTAACTCTACCACCTCTGTTCTGCTTTTGGCAAATTGCTACTGAATCATGGCATGTTTCTCTTCCCCCACAAGACTTTGGCACATGCTGCTTTCCTGAGATGCAATGACTTTCCCTTCTTCAATGTTGATAGCTTTATATAAGATATAATGTAAAGACAGTGAATTCTGTACTATAAGGGATAATTCTTTCAGGCTGTAGTTAATCTTGATCTTGTTTATAACTTTTCTCTTCCCAATGGATTTATAAAATCCTTCCCATTGCCACATTGTAGTTCAAAAAGACAGATTAGAAGAAAGAAATGTCACCTCCAAGTGACTACACACAGTCACTATTTGTCACCAGAGTACACTTTAGAGGCAACTAAATCGCCTCAGAAATAAGCTTGATGACTTAAAGGAAAACTCAGAACAATTGTTGACTGAGATACTGAAAATTCTCTGTTCTTCGGTTGAAAGCTCTCATATAAAAAAGCATCCTTGGCAGAGCACAGTGTTGTCAGATGTTTGTAAAGCCAAGTAGGGGATCAGCAAATCTTGTAGCCCCAAGGCAAAGGGAAAAGGCAAATTTGCACAGTCTCTGTGGAGAGACATTTTCTTCAAAAGCAAGGACTGGCTGCAAATTTCATCCATTCTGAAATAAGAAGGTGTCTTAGTTATGCATTGGATTGATGGATAACACACCACGATTAAAAGCAATTTGGGGAGGAAAGGGTTTATTTCAGAGTACAACTTTTAGGTCATACCCCGCCATGGATGGAACTAAGTCAGGAACCTGGAAACAGGAATTGAAGCAGAGGTCATGGAGGAACCCTACTCACCGCTTGCTTCTTGTGGTTTGCTCAACCTATTTCTTATGTCACCCAGAGGTACCACTGTTCCAGTGAGCTGGGCCCTTCCACAGCAGACATTAATTAAGAAAATGCCTACAGGCCAATCTTATGGGGGCATGATCTCAACTAATATCCCCTCTCAGGATATGTTTAGATTTGTGTCAAGTTAACAGAAACCAGTGAGCACACGATTTGTTAGTTATATATGTTTTCAATGCCGTAACTAATGCCTAAATTAATCATCTAATAATCTATATGCAATCAATTACTAAGTGAGTTTTGATTTTAGTCTCTTGCAGATGGGAAAACAAAAAAATTAATCTAAAAACATTGCTTAAAATTAAATGTAACTCAAAATTATTAAAGTCATAATGTTTGATAAGCCTGGGAAGCAAAGGACTCTGTATGTCAAAGTGCTTTGAATTTTGAAAGTGCTTCAGTAATGAGATAAGGATATTTATATTCTGTGACCATAGCGACATAGCCAGGGAGCACACAGTCAAGAGAGCAGGCAGGAGAGGAAGGGCAGTATTTAAATTTAAATTTACACAGGCTTCATCTGTTATTACAGTTATTGGAAAAGAGTCTTTGGACAGAGTAGGAAACTGTAAGTCTTTTTCTGAGATATTCACTTAATGTTAACTATGAAATCACTGTTTAATATTCACAGACTCTGATTCTTACATGATGTACAAAAGATTTCATAATTTACTTAATCTATTTGTCTTGTAGAAAGTGGAATTTACTTATTTAATTTTTAAAGAAAGCAACAGTTTTTTATTAATATGTGTAAAAACTCTTCTTGCATTCATTGGAAAATCCTTCCATTTCTAACAGTTTTATTTCCCCCCTTCTCTGTAGGTTGCAGGTAAATACATGGCCTGAGCAGATATAAACCAATCATCACAGGATCGGCTTGGGTGACACACTTAATTTAATTTCCTGAGCATTTACTCTGTGCCAGGCACCGCATTGCACACAATAGCGACCATCTCCTGACCCCCCTGTTTGAGCAGATGGAGTTCAGTCAGTGGAACAAAGTCACTGTGAATAGTGGCGTTCATCATCACTCAGGTGACATTCTACCTCAAGTTCCCAAGGCCTGCTGAGAGTACCCTGTGCCTCTAGGGCCAATTCTTCATTCAGTAACCTAATGTGGGTAGCTTGAGGTGTGAGAATTAACACCAAGAGACTAGCATCTCAAAGGCCCCATGCTGTCCTGAAGAATAGGCGTAGACTGACTAAAATAGGAGCTGGGAAAGGGAAAGTCTGGAAGAGGGTGTCAGTGTGTCCCTCCATGGACAACTCAGAGCTTCCAGAAAAGTCTTTGATGGTGTGAATAGGCAACTACCAAAAACATACATCAAAAGGGGAGTCCTTAAAGAGGCCCATGGGAAGCTGTTGTCACTCTTGGCCATTGCTTCTTTGGGCTCATGTCAGGCCACGGCGACTGTTTTACTTGTTTGTTTGTTTGTTTGTTTGTTTTATCAGAGTCAACATCAGGAAGACAAGTGTGGCAAGGAGCAGATTGGAGTCAGAGCCTGTTGGATTACATCAGACGTGGATTTCACTGTAATCATCTGACAGCAGAGATGAACCTCTGCCCTTCTCTCTGCCTCCTCACTCTCATGCCCTCAAGCCTATATATGTTTCTCTTTTGGGTTAACCCTAAAGTTGAGTCACACAGAAAACAGGTGTCTGGAAAACATTGCCCCGAACTTACTTAAGCTGGCACAGTGTAATCTAATACACTTCCCTACAGTGCAATGATATATGACTGTCCTCAGGTTTTAGGAAGAAATAAGACCTACTGAGGTAGCTAGTTTGAGGTTATACAAACACATCACTAGTTCTAACAGATTTCAGAGCCTGCCATTTTAAATACTGCAATGTGCACAGAGTTTTGCTTTTATTTTTTTAAACAGTGACAAAATAATCCCATTTTGAAAGTGCATATGTACTTTGCATTCTTTTTTCTTGATCCCACAAACCACACATGCTGGATGGTCACTCCCTAGAAACCCTGGCCACAACTGGAGCTGAACTCAGCGTGCATTCTTCTATGTTGAAACAAGGCTTGGGCACTTTGGTTTAGGTCTGACTTGACTGAATGCCCTGAGAAGGACTGGTGAGCCTGTCAGTTATGGTATCAGAGGAAGATCCTGTCACTGGCTATAGATAGAGGCTTCTTACAAGCTTCCAGGAAGGAGTGGATAATGTAATTCAGAAGCATGAGGGGGAGTTGACCACTTCGTGGGGTGACCTTTGACCAATGATAAATAAGAGGTGGAGACTCGGGCTAGAAAATCATTTCCTCAGACTGTTCCGAGGAATGCTCTGGAAGGGGTCACATGACTAGTTATTTTATAGGACCATGAAGTCAGTTCATCAATAGACTACTGGGTTTATGCATGCCCTCTTTTCTTTTTTTATTCTCTGCTCCTCATTGGCTATCCTTGGACTACACTTTTTGCAAAGCCCTGGCCTCTAATCTTTGTCTAAGACTTAGGTCTCTAGGGAACCAGTCAAGGGTAGTTGCCTAAATTTATGCAAATGCTAAGTAAATGCCAACAACAGGTGTTCAAAGTGTCGGGGAAGGTGATAAAATTGGACTTTTAGTGTCTTTTTTGATATTCGTTTTATAGTTCACCACTCAAAGCTCAAGTTCTTCCCCCCCCTCAATCCATTAGCTACATTCTTAAACTAATCCCTAAATGGTCACACACCATTTGATGCAACAGTATATTATAACCATCAGTTAATATGCTTGTATCTAGAAAGAAATATCATTAAACAAAAGGAATGGGCAGCACCAGGATTTTCTCTTGGGTAGTGAAGGAAGGCATGATGGAGAAGGGAGGTGCCTAACTTATCTATGCACCATTCACAGTAGTCTAGTCCATCCCAATAAAACAAGGTCATGTGTAAGACTTGCATTTTAAAACACCTGTTGGAAATTATGTGGTGTATCAATACTGGGACATACACACACACACACACACACACACACACACACACACACCCACACACACACCACTATTCTTTGCAGCTATTGAAAACAAATAAAGGTAGAAACAAAACACCTGGGATTTAACTGAAAGAAGTCATCAAGCGTGGGTTCTTGAGTGTATATTATCCCTGGCCCCTTTCTGTCCTTTTTCTCTCTTTCCTGTCCACCCTGATGAAGAAACTCTACCGCATGTTCTCATCATTCTGTTTTGTCCAAGCATATGGGGTCAAGTAACCACAGGCTGGATCTCTGGAACAGAGCCACAGTGAGTTCTATTTCTGTTTGTTTGTTCTCTTGGGTATTTTGGTCACAGAGACAGGAATGCTGTCTTTGCTTTCTTTTTTCAAATGATAGAATAAAAAGTAACTTAGAGGAGGAAGGATTTATTTGAGCTCACACTTAGAGATATAGTCCATCAGAGCCGGGAAGTCAGGCAGCAGGGGCTTGAAGCCGCTGCTCACAGAGGAAGGATGCGTGCTGAGTGGGTTTGAGTGCTCAGCTCCTTTTCTCCATTTAAGCAATAAAGGCTCCCCTTTGTAGGTAATGGCTCCTCCCATAATTAAGATGAGTCTTCATACACCAGTGGTTATGCTGGTTCATAATGTTCTTGTCCCAAGTGATTCTAGATTCTGTCACATTGACAACACTAACTATCGCAGTATCAATAATTCAGAAGTTGATGAGATTCAATTCTAAAGAGCATTACAATAAATAGAGATGGAAAAAAATATGAGGCACATAGGTAGGAGATAAATACATTTAAAAAGTTTAAAAAGCAAATTCCCAAACTCAAGGATAACGTGTGCATGCGTTTATATTTTTTGAATGAGTTTGTCTGCAGAATGGGTAAATTAGCTTCCTTTATTAAAAGAGAAGAACTCTCCCAAATTAACTTTGGAGACTAAATCCCAAACTGCAGATAATTGAAAATAAAGGTTAAAAATAAACATGCTGATACAGCAGTCTCTCAAAACAGAAGGCACCATCTCTGCACAATTATAGCTGGGTTAACCAAATGGAAGACTAAAAAGGGAAGTGTCAGTTATAACATTCTAGAAACAAATATTTTTAGCAGGACCTTGTACACATGAAGGCAAAGGTACATCTCTACAACCTTGTGTAGTAGAGGTAAGAGTTTCAGAATTGTGAGGTTATCCTTGCCTATATATAGTGAGTTTGAAGTCAACTGGAGTAACATGAGGTTCTGGTTTTTTTTTAAAGCATATGTACCCCAAGTTATCTTATAGTTATTGTAATAGTTAGAAAGAGGCTATATTTTCTCTGAAGATTTTACCTTTTCTTTTCTTGTTAGAGGCAGAATCATCTCAATAGAAAATTAGCAGTCACAGGGTAATGTTCAATTTCACTAAATTATGGAACAATTCTGGTCCTCTGTGTTATAAGGAGCCTTTAATGCCGTTGCTGCAGGACAATCAGAGATTTTTTCAGTTCTTGGCACTTGAATTGCAAAGAAGAATATTAATAAGATAAAATCCTAGAGTGGGAAAAAAATCTTTCAACTCTGAAACTCTATGCCTGGAAGAATCATAAGATAGCATTTTCTCATAAAGTCCCTTTGCTTTAGAAGATCCACAATCCTGATTATTATTCAAACCTAATTTCAACTCAGAAAACTTAAGTAAAGGGCAATCTTCAAGTTCTGAGGATTATAAAAGATGACAGCACGTATGTACTTTTGATAAAAAGGCGGGGGGTGGGGTGGGGAGAGGTGGTGAGCAGCAGGGGCAGTAGCTGCTCACCAGAAGATAGCTCAGGGCAGCCATCAGTCAGAATAGCAGAGAGAGGAGTCATAGAAAAGCACTGGGCCAGTTTCCTGGGCAATAACACCATTATTCCTTAAATGCTGCCCAGTTAGAAAATATTGCTGTACCATGAAAAAGACATTATGACAGCCTCACTTTGTTATTACTCTGGAGTTGTCATTTTACATATATGCACTTAGAAAGGTGATAAAACTACACATTGTCCTTGTTAGGGTTTGAAATGAAGCCTTACGTGCATTTTATTGGTTCAACAAATATTTATTGAGTTGGCTATTTACTGCGCACTATGCTAGACTGAAGGACTGTATACAGAGATTTAGGCTTGATCTCTGTTCTTCAGTAGCTTAAGAGGCAGTGGGGTATGAGCTCTGGATATACGATTAGAAACACCTATTGGGATTCTTGGGCTTCCTAAGGATTACTTTCTTGTAGATAGTTGGATGATCTCACTTTGGAGACAGAGCTTGCTCTTCTCATTCATCCATTTACTCATTCAACATTTGTGTCATGTTCTCACTCTGGGACAGTCATCTCCCTCCTCTCTTGGAAGTAACTCTTTAGTATTGAAGGTAAATCATGAAATGTTGAAGAAGCTAATAAAGTACAAATAATGATACCTAGTTTCCAATAAGTGGGTTCAAACACTGTTTTAAACATTCATTGACTGTTAGCAGATCACTTAACATGATTTATTCCAAGTTAAAAAATGTTCATATGTGTTGGTATTAAGTTGCCCCTGCCACTTCTGGTTATTGAAGGGCTCGTCAGGTCCTATGGTGTCATCCTCAAGTGCTGAGGGTGTTGCCTAACCTGGTATGTATAGTCCCTATGTTGATGCTTGTCATAAATCTTACTGGGATCTGTTGATACCAACCAATCCCTCCCCCGAGTCTGTGCTGCCTGGGATCTTTTTATGAAGACCCTCCTCAGAGGTTCCACATGCCTTCAGGTTCTCCCCTCACACATTTTTCTCTTATCTCTAGAATAAAAAAAGGAAATTGTAGATTTCTTATTAGATGATCACTCTTAGATCTTTTCTTTATCTAAATATGTTGTTTAGGGTTAGAAAAATATTGTGCTCTAAATTCGCTAGGGCTTTGCTTTCCACACTCAAATGCTAGGGCACTTAGATTCTAACTCTCGCTCCTTTAAGATATCATCATATAGCTGACTCTTCCAAACCGCTTTGAAACTCAAAAAAAAAGATTGTCACTTTTCCCATTCAAAAACTTTACCTGAGAGGAGTGATAAAAGAAAGGGTGGGTGGGCTAGTTATTCACCAAAGCAATAATAGACATACCTTATCATCTCTTCATTTTTTGTGGGTCAGGGATTCAGACAGGGTGCACTGCAGAGGAGACTTGGATTCTTTGCATATCTGGGGCTTCTGCTGAAAATTATCTAAGTTGGGGTGTGTGGCTGAAGCCATTCTAACACTCATGGAAGTGGTGTCTTGGAGTTGCTGTTCACTTGGGACCTTGCAGGGCAGTCAGCTGGAAGATCCACACATGGCCACTCTATCAATGCACTACCAGCCTTTTCACAATATGGTGGCTGAGTTCACGGGGCGCATTTGAAGGAGAGTGGAAACAGAGAGAGAAAGAAAGAGAGACAGAGAGACAGAGACAGAGAGACAGAGAGAGACAGGGAGAGGGAGAAGGGGATGAGAGAGATACAGGAAGATATAGGAGGTGAAGAGAGAGACAGAGAAAAAGAAAGAAAGGGGAGAGAGAGAAAAGAAGGTGCACAGTCACACCCATGAAAGCATCAGGCAAAAGTTCTGTTACCTTTTATGACAAATGTTATAAAAGACATCATTTAACAAGGTAAGGCAATTACAAAGATCCTCCTTCCATTGTTGTTGCAGGGGAGATATGGCCTGCAGCCTTGACTCTGCCTCTGATTGAAAGGCCTGTCCATGTCACATTAAGAGCATGTGTAGTGGAATATGTATTGGTGTATCCACATTTGGAAAATGTAATATGCCACAGGGAGATTAGCAGAAATCATGGACAATAAAAAATGCTGGGGAGTATGTCACAATGGTATTTTGTCACATATTTTGTGACTGTAACTAGCAGTCACTACTCATGTGTGCAGATGTGAATGAAGAGAAGTGATGTATACAGTCAAGGAGAGTAAAATTCTACATGCTGGAGTAGAAGAAAGTTCTACCTTGGAGTATGTATAGATAGTCCTAATTTTGTTCCTCATTTGCTCCTTTGATTCTTTATCTGTGATGGTTTATTTTATATGTCAGCTTGACTGAACTAAGGGAGACCCATATGGTTGGTAAACATTACTTCTGAATGTTTTTATGGAGATGCTTCTGGAAGAACCTAGCATTTGAGTCAGTAGACTGGGTTATCATGATTATCTTTGGTAATGTTCATAGAAGTCATCCAATTTATTCAGGACTGGGACAGAAAAAAGAGGAAAGAAAAGTCAGTCTCTTTTGTAGGGAAGAGATATCTATGGCTTCCTGCTCTTGAACACTGACACTCTTGTTATCAATCCTCCAGACTTAGAGTGAATTAGAGGTCATGTTTCTTCAACATGTAGCTGGCACATGGAGGAAATTCTCCAGAATTTCGGGAGCTAATTCCTATATTGGGTCTCTTCCATTATATATAGATCTTTACATAACTATCTACATCTTATTGATTCTATTTCTCTGAAGATCTCTACTATCTTGCCACTTTTCTACTTTCTCCAGGGAATATGGTTGCTTCTTCTAGATTCCATATCCATATCCCCATATCCATCTCCATCATGGATTCTCCCTATTTTCCTCATCTTTCTTTTTCCACATCAGAATTTAGCAGTCTAGCCTTATGCGGAGGGATGCATCAGTACAACCGTGTTCCTGACTGATAAGAGCCACCTTCCCACCTTCAGGGGAGAGCATTGGCACAGAAAACGAATGGAATGCAGCTACTTTGCTTTTTATTGCATTTTTCTTCAAAATAAACTAACTTTTTTTCTGCTGATCAAATAATGCCATCTACTCTTAAAACTGGAATGATCCTGGGATTCACATTATCTGCATTCTTACTACCCAGACTTAACTATTGTACTATGTGATAAACATCCTTCTATCCGACTTGGTGCCAGTTACACACACACATTACTTCCTGCAATGTGTAACACTGCACCAACAGCCACACATCTTGCTTCTCTATTCAATAGTAGGCGGTATTTTTTAATTTCTATGTCAATAAATATAGATCCACATCATCATTTTTATTGACTGCACAATATTCCTCTGTGAGACATACTGTAATTTATTTAACTAATCCCTATTGAATAATAATTATGCCAATTGTAAGTTTTTGATATTATAATCAATGCTTTAATGAACTTTCTTGTACATCCGTTTTTATGTACTTATTCAAAATTCTCCTTGGGATAAACCCCCCGAAAGAAGCATTGCTAGAATTCTTTCTTCTTAAAAGGACAATAGAAAGATGTTGAGGAAAGAAATTTGGGTGTGCAGCTTAATTGCAGAGAATCCACACAACAAAACCGCCTAGAAGCCTGTGTGGTGTCAGGAGACTAATCCAGACAGCTTGGGATGCAAAGATAAAACATCTACAAAAGAATCTCGCTTAGTGGGGAAGATAGACCAACACTTAAGCCAATAATTAACTACAGTGAGATGAAAGTCCCAACGGGCGTATGAACAAAGTACCAGGAGAAGGATAAAAGAAGGCAATTAAACCTGGGTAGGAGAATTAACAGAGAAAGCAACCACCCAGTTGTTCATTCATCAATGAGGTAAGGGTGTCATTTGCTGGAGCTGCCAAAACAAAGTGTACAGAGTGAATGGATTAATCTACTACACGCTATCTTCTGTCTTCCTGGAGGTTTGATGGGATGGGGGTGTTTCCAGAAAGAGCTCCTTCTGAGGGAAGGAGGACCCTGCCTAGACCTCTTGCACTGACTTGTAGATGGTTTAATCTCCGTGTGTATGTATGTTTCTATGTCCACAATTTTTCTTCTGGAAAAGATGACAGTCATATTGGAGAATATTTCTCTCCTCTCTCCCAACTTTTTTTTTTGTCAATATTATCTCAAAATCCAGTCACATTCTGAGGTGCTTGGGATTATCACACCAACAGACAGATTTTGAGGGGGACATAGTTCAGTGGCACAATCCACCAAGGCTTTACACTTGCTAAGAGTCAGGATTTGGTGCAGTGTGGTTGGCAAAAACCAAAGAAATCTAGAGATTTGGTGGGGAAAGTCTGGAGACTAGGGAATGGATATGAGAAACTATGGTTTAAGGTGCATGTATTTTGGCAGGCAGGGTAGTGAGGAGGCCTGAGGAAGAGGAGTCTTACATGAGCAAGTTTGTCTTTAAATTAGATGTTGATGCTGGAATACCAAGTGTTTCTGAGGCAGTGGGGCACCTGGAACAATCATGAGCAGCTGTTGGGAGGATAAAATGCGATTACTCTATACATAGGAAAGGAATTTGACAGGTCCTTAAGAAGTAAGCCATACGCCTCCAGATGATCAAGTGTTCCTCTCCTAGGTATGTCTTCATATAAAAGCATATTTGAACAATGATTTGTATGCCCGTGAATGTTAATAACAGCTTTATTCATAATTACAAGAACTAGAAACAGTCCAAATGTCCATCAAATGGTGACTAAATACACAAATTGTAATATATCCATCCAAAATAATACCACTTAACAGTCAAATGAAAAAAAGTGCAAAATGATACCTACAACATGGATAAGTCTTCAAATAATTGTGCTGAGTGAAAGAATGCAAATATAAACAAATGAATAAGGGAATAGGATCAGATACAATATGATTCCAGTTTCATGAATCTACTACACTACACTACACAGATGCAGTCATTCCAGCGACCACGGCCTCCATTCACACTAGGTGATTGACTACATTGATACATCCTTGGCCCTAAATATGAAAACATGGAAGGTGGTATGGGTTTATGTGGGCTGAAAGTATGAGGAAATCACTGGAGATGGCATGATGGATTCATATGTATAGGTGTATGTGAAACTCAATGAATAGTGAGCTTAAATATAGGCACTTTATTGTATGTTAGTCATTTCTTAATTTAAAAAAAAATCAATGAAGAAAAATGAAACCAAAATGAACAAGAAAATGAATATACAGGTTGCAGAAAAGTCAGAAGGTGCCTTATGGAAGGGAAATGGTTCTACATTCCTGTAGAAGATCACTGGGAGACTGTGGCACTCAGGGGAAAGCTGGGCAGTTGTTGTCCTACTCCTTCTGTGTCCTAGAATTTGAGCTTTTAGGATTTGAACTCTGAGCTTTAGAGAAGGCATGTATCCATCTCATGATGGTAGAGGCCACCAGTCTTTTTTTCCACTTTCTTCTTTATCCTGGAAATAATTATGGGTGTTCATAAGTGCACTAGCATTCTCTAGGACGGGCAAATGTCTGCTTTGCTCATGTGATTCAGCCATGTCAGCTGATGGTCAGTGCTATGAGGATGTGGCAAAGGGAGAGAGGTGCCATGTGATGCCGGAGCACTGGGTGTGAAAACATTTATTAGTAGAGGTACTTAGGAATGGCTATTCAGGGGAGGGCACAATTGGCCTTAAGTCTATGTCTAGTGGCAATGGAGGGGGAGGCTAGCTGAGATCAGGGGCAAGTATCCTATCTGGAAAGATTAGGAAATGTAAAGGTACTGAGGTGGGTTTGGAAGTAACATATTCTGAAAAAGTTTGGAGTGGCCGGAAGTTGTCAGTGTCGAAAGAGCAACAAAAGGAAAGGACTTAGGCAGGCTTCTGATTTATCACCATCAACCTGGATCCAGGGGAACTTTTTGTTCTATCGTGCCAAAACAAAGTGCAAGCTCAAACACTGAACATGTTAAATACTATGAAACATCGTTTGGTTGATTAGAGCATACCTTCACTTTCTTTTGGTCTTTACTTCCCTCTTCTTTTATCTTTCTTCTTACATGGAGATTGCAGTTGGATTTGCTACGCACCTCCTTGAGACGGTGAGGCATGACAAGTCTTACCAAAGTATTTTGTTTCACTCTCTACCTCAAAGCCCATGCTGTGTTGAATGTTGAATCCAAAGTTAAACTGAACCCTGGAGCTGGGATGTATGTCAGTTGGTAGAGTGCTGGCCTAGCTTGCAGGGAGCCCTGGGATGGATCTACAATACCACACGAGGTTAAACATAATGCTGTATGCCTATAATCAGAGCTTTAAGGAGGTGGGGGAAGAGAAGAAGCAAAAGTTCAAAATCTACTTTGGAATCATATCTAGTTTGAGGCCAGCTTGGGCTACATTAGGTTTGAGTGAACAAGCAAGCAAAGAAACAGATAAATATGTGTAGGGCTGAGAGACAGTCACTCATAAATTAACATCAGTGGGTTTTCTCCATGAATTCTGTCCTCTAAAATGCTAGAAAGCTTACTCGAGCTATGCACAAGGCCCTGGGCTCAATCCTTAACATTACAAAAATGTGAATAAGTAAATAAATAAGTAAATAACATTTATTTATATTTATAATAAATAAATAAACAAACAAACATTTAAATTTATTTAAAATATTTACTTTAAATAAATATTTAAAAATGCAGTAGTAAGAGAAAGCAACAGGCATTGCTAGCCACTTATTATGAAGATAGGCATTTCTACATGCCTTGATCAATTCTCCCAATAACTCTTATTAGCATTATCTTTCAGCAAAGAAACTGAGGGTTGGAAGCATTAAATAGCGTGTCTCGGTTCACACTGGAAAGAAACGGCAGTTAGGCCTTCAAGTCATGCCTGCTGGCTCTCGGCTTCAGCTCCTGTCATCCTGCCTCATCCGTCCTCAGTGCTGTGCCCCAACATCCATAATGCCACCCTGTCAGTGACTGAATAGAGATGGTTCTCTTAAGCAAGCAAACAACCTCCTTGAGAAAAGCCCCAAGGCTTTCTTCTCCTGATTGTCAGATCTACTCTCTGTCTGAACATTTTAAAGGAGCCATGCCTGACTTCCACCACTCCTCTGCTGACAAGAATTCTCCAGAGGGACTGGTGGCAAAAGGGGGTTGAAGAAAATGGCCCGGTCAGCCAGGCGTGATTGAACAGTGTTCTAGTATCGAATACCTGATAAAACCCGAGGCCCCCCGGGCACTTGATTTTTAAAGTAATCCTGTCAGTTTCCTAATAAAAGTAATAAATTAACCAAACAGCGGATTCAGTGGTATTTTATGTCCTGAGGGTATTGCTCTCACACTTCAACTTGATAGCATGATTTATCAAGAGATAAATTACAGCTGAGAACGAATGGATTTACCGATGTCAGGGAGACGACAAGTATATTCCGAGGATGTTGCCCATGATGGGCATGCACCTGACAAGCATACTTGAAAATCCTCAAACAAAAAGCTTCTCTTTGAAGGTTGAATAACTTTAATTTGCACTTTGGATGTAGGTTACCACAAGGATGGAAGGATTTTGATGGTGCAAGTATTACTCTACCCAAGTCACTAAGACCTGAGAGGGTGTGTAGCTACCGCAAGCCTATTCAGAAACCAATCAAGATGATCAGTGACTAAAGTGACTGAAGGAAGTTGGGTTTATTTGTCACACCCCTAGACCCCTGCATGGGAGGCAGGCAGCAGATCTGAGGAAGGGCAGAGAGATAGAGGGACAAGGTCACTGGTTTGGAAGAACTTCCCTAAGTTGCACAAGATGACCCTGTATTATACCTGTGGGGCAGAACTTCTCTATTCTCCTCACACCACCATCTACAAATGGCTGTTATCATGCATCCACCATTCTTATTATGGAAGTGCAAGTGAAGATTGTCAGAATCAAAGCAGAGTCTCTTTTTGTGAAGTCTGAGCCCCACAAAACACACACAGGTAAGAGGAGGTTGTGGAGGAAGAGGATCCTGCACCCATATGACACAAGTGATTTACAAAAGAGACTCTCCAAAACGCAACCTTGCACTGTAGCTAGACAACCTAACAGAGGTAATGCTCTGCTAGAGTACCTGCCCTGAAACTCTCTGTTTAAGGGTTGTAAAACACTGCCCTATTTCACCTTTTACCTCTCCTCCTTGCCTTATCCTCTTTGGACACACTCAGAGGTCACCAGTGACATATGCGTTCCCGTTGCAAAGCTCTGTTATTCCCAGGTAAATATCCTTGTTCTTTGGAGATTCTCTCTCAGTCTGATTTAGGCTGGCGTGCATGAGAGTAAGATGGAATTTGGTTGGTGGATGTGCTCTTGCACCGAGTGAGACTTTCTGATCCCTGTACATGGGGGCAGGCTACAGGATTGAGGACACACAGAGAGAGAGAGGGCAGAGAGGACTAGGGTATTCCGATTTAGCCTACCTGAGATGCAGGAGGAACATGATGACCCGGTATTCAAGCCTGTGAACTGAGAATAGGCTGGCCCCTGCACATCTGTGAATCCTTATAGATCACCCAGAGCGTGTGGCTTAAAAATAACAGTAGAACTCTTGGTGAGAAACGGCTTACTAAATGTATTCTTAATGTATTAATATTAAATAAATTAAATAAGTGTAGCAGAGGATGGCCTAGTCGGTCATCAATAGGAGGAGAGGTCCTTGGTCCTGTGAAGGCTCTATGCCCCAGTGTAGGGGAGTGCCAGGGCCAAGAAGTGGAAGAGGGTGGGTTTGTGAGCAGGGGGAGGGAGGAAGAAACAGGGTTTTTTTCCAGAGGAGAAACCAGGAAGGGGGAGAACATTTGAAATGTAAATAAAGAAAATATCTAACAAAAAATAATTAAAAAAATCTTTTGCCAGAAAGTATTTATTATTGTTGTTATTATTATTATTATTATTAGTAGTAGTAGTAGTAGTAGTAGTTTTATTATTATGTGGATCAAAAATATATAGGAATGGGGAGAGTTGAGGGTTAGGATGGATGTACATAGTTAGCACTTTACAAAATCTTGAAGTAAAAATAAGGCTAAACTTCTTCAAGTGTCCTAGCTAGCTTTGACTATTATTACTATTACTACTCAACATAAACTAGGATCACTTCAACTGAGGGACCAACCATATCAGATTGGACTGGGAACCTCTCTCTGATTCTCTGTCTCTGTCTCTCTGTATCTCTCTGTGTATGTCTGGTCTGTCTGTCTGTCTGTCTGTCTGTCTGTCACTCTCTCTCTGTCTCTCTCTGTCTCTGTCTCTCTCTGTCTCTCTGTCTCTCTGTCTCTGTCTCTGTCTCTGTCTCTGTCTCTCTCTCTCTCTCTCTCTCTCTCTCTCTGTGTGTGTGTGTGTGTGTGTGTGTAAGATCGTCTTGATTGTTAATTGATATAGGAGACTCAGGCTACTGTGGACAGCCCTGTTCCCAGGCAGGCTAGTCCTTGGCAATATAAGACAGTTAGCTGAGCCTGTGGTCCTGTGAGCCACCCATCACACAGCATTCCTCCCTGGTTTCTGCTGTACTTCTTTATTCTGTGGGTTCTCTGGTTGGAGGTAATGTTCTGTGAAATAGCAAGCAATCCTGCCTCGAGTTCCTGCCCTGACTTTCCTCAATGATGGACTGTAAGGTAAAATAAGCACTTTCCTCATTGAAGTTGCATTTGGTTAAAGTATTTTATCACAATAACAGAAGAAATACATGAAGAGGGATATATACACATATATACATATATACATATATATACACATATATACATATGTATATGAATATATGTGTTCATATAGGTATATATGTGTATATATATGTGTATATATATGCATACATACGTATATATACACATATATGTGTGTATATATATGTATGTATATATACCTATATGAACACATTCACAATGTATGCATTGTACCTTGAACACATCCCCGCAAATACCCTCCCTCTTCACCCTACCCCCCACAAGTCCCCTTTGCTCCCTTAGATGGTTTTGCTGAAGTTTCTACTCCTTTAAAAGGAGGCAAGTTAAGGATATCTTGAACCTTAGACATTTAAAACATATTTTAAAATAAACCCTAAGGTCTGGGAAGGATGCAATTAACAAGCCAACAATCAAATTGTGCTGAACAAATCAAAGCCAAAAAAAAAAATGTCATTAGAGAAAGTAGATGTAGAAATAAGATTTAGCTTAGAAGCAACCAGGCAGATAAGCTCATTAATGAACAGTCCACTCACGGAACAAACAGGATCTAGAATGCTTCCAGCTTTCGGGTACTTTAAAGCCAGCCGTAGCTAGACAACTATGTACACAGATTAAAAGAAAATGGTGCAATGCAGTTTCTTGTAAAATCGCTTCAAAGTTTACCAATAGCCCAGAGCATCTGTCAAAATCCCAAGGAGGCTCTACAAAGAACTATTTTAAACCTTCAAATTCAGGGCACCTGAAGAAGTTAAGGTGCCTGTGTTTTTCTGTCTTGCAGATATTTCGACCTTACTATGTACAGATAGTCTGTGAAGTTTCCTGGGCTGTAATACGTTTTTTTTTTTTTTGAAAAATTTTTAATTTAGTTTTTTTTTTTTTTTTTTTTGATGAAATTCTGGATGTATATTTTTAATCAAAAATGATCTCATGTGAGGTGGAACTCCTGAATTCAGGAAGGCACGGGAAGAGAATCTAGTTTTCTGGTTAAACTTTGATGATAGAAGTTTACCATCTTGGGTATCGACCTCCAGAATAATCCTTCAAAGTGTCCTAAGGGCACAGAACTCATCTCTAACGCCCATTCTTTCTACTAAGATGAAATAAGCCACAGGCTTCAGTGACGAGCAGAATAGAATTGCATAGAAGCTTAGCTCCTTTTGCCTGATAGAGTCTGCCCTGTGAAAATGGCTCTGATAGATATTAAAAGCAAGTGATGTTCTTCATTTTTTTTTTATATAGTCACCAATGTTTCTAGTGGACAGCTGGTAGCACAGGGGGCAGACACTGGGGAGCAGAGCAAAGCAGGCCAACAGGAGATTCAAAGATAGTAAGTCTGGACCTAGCTATCTACCAGTCTGCTATCCCAGTCCTCTCTCAGGGTTACTTGAGATTAGAAGCCTGAGGGGAGGTGAGGGGTGAGCTCTCCTTCCCCTTCTGTTGTTTGGCCTTTCTATTTGGTTAAAAAAAAAGGGGTGAGAGGAACTGCTAAACTTATTCATTTTGTTTTGTACACGCTGGGACGGACTTTCCTGGTTTCTACCTCATTTATCAAACTCCCCCTTTCCCCTCTCCTGTCTCATTTGGTTGGTTTTCAAGCAAGTGGTTCTTGAAGGCCTGTTTTCCTTTTTGGTTTATTGAGGCAATACCTGTATGTCAGAGTCTTTTACTTACATTTGCAAACACTTATATACATTACATGTTTAAAAGTCACACTCCACGAATATAGAGGAAGAAAGGAGGGCATCCCAAGGGATTGTGAGGAAGGCATGCACCACGTGGGTTTTTACTAAGTTCCCATCAAAGCCTTACCCAGACAAAGACATATAACATTACAAGAACTGGGGATACCACTTTTTGCCCTCCTAACTCCTACCCTGACAAGGATAATCACTGTATTGACATTTAACACAGTAGATCAAGTTTTTAAATATCCACTTTAAGTAAGTGGGATCATCCAGATTGCATCTATTCATGCCTGACGTGTTTCATTCTGCCTGGGGGAAGGAGGGTGTGAGCTGCTGCATTGCTGCTGCAGTGGGAATCCATTCACTTCCACTGCTCTTCATTTGGTATCAACCCTCGGCATCTATTGTGTCTTTGGGGAGGAAGGTTGAGTTGCCTGACCTTTTTGCCTCCTGGAAGCAGTGCCACTATGTACAATCATCATCATTTACTAAGTGTATATGTCATTAGTGTTGGCTATGTACTTAGGAACAAATTGATGGGCCAAAGAGTACACATATGTTCCTTGATTCGTAAATACTAAACCGTTTGCCAATGCAGTTGCCACAATTACTACTCCGACTTGACAGTCAGGGTTTCTCTCTCTTCCCACCATTGCTTGATGTGCATTCGACAGGTTAGCCCTTTTGGTGGCTGCATGAATAGCACCTTGTTCTTAAAAATATATACATTGTAGAACACAAGTGTTATGCTAAAAGTCAGTGTTAAAAGTGTGTTCAAAGTAATTTTGTGCTCCACAGATTATATAAAACAAATATACAGGGGACCTCACTGGGAATTACTGGTGACAGGCTACTCATGCATGAACAGCGCTCTGAATGTGGATAGTCTTTACTCTAGGAAAGACTGCAGGGTTGCTTTAAGGCTCAGCATCTTAGAATTTAAATAAAAACGATGTATTTCCTACCCTACTTGATGTTTCTTGGATGTCTTAAAGAATTCAGATCAATACCTGATTGCAGGCAATTGGACCACTGCTTAATCTACATCAGCACAAAAATGTGCTGTGCTAGGGAGTCCATTCACATGCTAATACTCGGAAGCATTTTTCCCTGAGGAAATCTAAATTCTGCTATCATTTATTAATTTGACTCCCCTTATTTCTACAAGCTGAGTTTGGAACGGATGCAGATATGTATTTCTTTTTCTGTTACTGCTGTTAAATTCATTGTCATTCATTGTTCTAAAGACATATTGGCATATCTACAGAGAGCCTGCCGCTGTGCTGACCACCACCAACTTTGGTTCCCAAGTGCCACCTAGAATACCTTTGGTGAGAATGGCACACAGACTAGCTAAGAGTACCTCTGAGTATTGTCCTTACATTATGAGACATATTTTCCAGCCAGTTTAGGGTACTGTTTCAGTTTCATAGTAACATCTCTGGGCATCTCCAGAATCCATCATTCTTCTTTGTCATTCTCAATGTGCCAAGCTTAATATTTATACTGTAGCCTGATGCTTGCGTGATGGGTGGTATACTTCAGGCTTCATGTGTGCAATGGTATAAAAGGGGGCAGGGGAGGAGTGAGTGTAGCTGTATCATTTACACTGGGCAAAGCTGAGAGCTGTAGAACACTCCTGCCTGTATCTTTGTTTTAGTTATCTGTCCTGTGGGACAAAAGCTTTTCAAAATAAGTCATAAAACAGTAATGCAGTAGAGGATAAAATAGATTAATAACAAACCAAACAATTATCTTACAGTGTCTATAGGTCAGGAATTCTACAAAAGCTTAGCTGGGGAGGTACAATTCAGAACTTGTCCTAGTTAGCTAATTAGACAACTGGGTTTAGAGTGACATTTTCATATGGACATATAATATACTTTGATCAGGCCTTCTGTCACCCTTTCTTATCACTTTCCTAGCCTTTTGCTCTTGTAATATTTTGACTAGAATATTGGCAGTAGCTGCGATAATTTCAAAGCATGACTAGGCAAAATGCAAAACTGGAGAGTTCCTGTTCAAGACTGGTTGGATCTATTTTCCTACACTTTTAGTCTGATTAGCCTCAAATAAATGTTATCTTCTTGGCCTTTAAAAAAAAAAAAAACCCCAGAAAACAGAAAACAAAAAACAGAAGAAAACAAAACCAACCAAGCATCTAATCAACCATGAGCATCCCTGATATGAATGCTCTGATATGATCCTCTTCGTCGTGGCAGTCGGGAGGCCTGCTACCCAACCACTTGAACTTTCCAGGTCTCTGGTGTCTTTTCATGACATGGCAGCTATCTTTTCCCAGCAAGTGACCTGAGGGACAGCAAGGCAGATGCAACCATTTTATGAGACCACCACCCAAGGCTAACACTGCAGGTTAAAGGCATCCTCTCCAAAACTCAAGGGTCGCCCGTGTGGGAGTAGTGAAGAGATTACTAGTCCATAAGGGCTTCTCTTCTCCAGTTAGGGTTAGTTCAATTAGGAAAGCAGCTTTAATTACCATCCACTTGTAGCCAACCCTTCTGTCTTTCACTCTGTGGAAATACACCGAGAACAGTCAAATGCTAGTGCCTTGATCTTACACTTCCAGACTCCAGAACTAGGCAATAATTGTTTTGTTGATAATCCCAGTCTTGGGATATTTTGTTATAGTGGCACAAAATAGACTAAGGTAGTAACTAGGATCTTCTGGAAGAAAGAAGACTAGTTGTGGACATTTTTAAATTTTACTTTAAATATGTATGTATAGTGTGTGTGTGTGTGTGTGTGTGTGTGTGTGTGTGTGTGTGTATGTCTATGAGGAGGTCAGAGAGCAACCTCAGGTATTGGTCTTCATCTTCCATCTCTCATGAGGAGGATCTCCCTTGTAGTTTGCCACTGTTCTATGTATCCCATGCTAGCTGTCTCTCAAGCTTCTAGGGGGAATTCTCCCGTTTCCCATCAAATGATAGGGATACTGGGATTACATGCACATACTAACAAGTCTTGGTTTTACATATTTTCTTAGAACTCAAACTTGGTCATCAGGCTTGTGTCACAAGTGGTTTTACTCACTGAAGCATCTCCACAGCCCTGAACATGTTTCTAAACCACTATAGTTTCCTTGACCAATCTGGATTGACTTGTTCAGTGGAACCGCAGTGAAGCCTGGGAAACACATTGACTGTGCTCATTCTTTCCTTGAGCAAAGCGGGGGCTCTCCTAGCTGGGAGACAGAATTAAAAGCCAGTCAGCTTAGTGCTTTGCAGGAAGCAGAATTGTCAAATTATTCTGGAGTTTATCTGAAGGAACAAATGGTTTAGATACAGTTATTGCCTTTTAAATAATGCTTTTTGAAGATTAATAAGGGAATGACAGGAACTATTAGACTTGGAAATGCAAGATGAACTCTTGAGGTTTGGTCTGTTGCAATGTATTGTAATGCTAAGCGTGGGTCCCCAAGGCCTCCTTCCTCCAGAGATGAGAGAGTGAGAGTGGCCCAAGTGACCTTGCCCCCCAAGTTATTTTTGATTGGAGAATAAAGATGCCTACCACAGTCCAGATGAAACATAGTATGTAATAACAGGGTTATTGATAGGAAATAGATTCTAATATCATAGAAGGTAGATATCTGCCCACCTCCAGAGTCAATTAAGGCTTGTTGTAAATATTGAAGGTTGAATGTGTCTTTTATCCAGAAACTGAATAACCAAAGGTGGGATAGAAGCCCCCAATTGAGATTAAATATTTTCTCCAACAATGAACTAATACACCAGAAGTGAATGGTGAACAGCACATACTAAAGACACAAATCTTCATTCATAGGAAATTAATACTCAAAGAGGTGCTTTTGTAAACAGTGCTAGAAAACGTTTGAAAAAGATACATTTATCTTCTTGCTGTATAACCTAGTAAATTCTAAATGAACTAGAAGTCAGAGCATGAAAAGTGAAATCACGTTAAGAAATTGGGAGACATTTTAGGTAAATATTTACCTGATCCCAAATGGGAATGGCTGTGTAGGTTTACAGACAACAGACTAAATAGCAAGGGAAAAGATTAATTTTAATATTTAAAATTAAACACTCTATGTCAAAAACACCATAAAAATTTAAAAGCAAATGAGGAGATTATGCATTATTGATATTTGATGGGATATGTTTATTAACAAGAAAGATACTGCAGCCTTGCTTGAGGTCTATGGCTCTTTTCTATCAAGTAGATATTTCAGAAATTAAAATAAAACAGTGGGAAAACATTAATATGTAATGAGTTAATATAACTGATAATAAAACTTCTATGTTCTCAATAAAGTAAGCAAAAACATAAACCTAAAATTCACAGAGCAGATAGAACACATGGCCAATAAGCAGGAATAAAAGCTCAACTTCATTAGTAATCATTCTGGTGGAAATAAAAACAGAAATAAAATTTAATGATTTGTCTATAAGATTAATGCAGATTGCTCGGAGTAAATACACCAGGTCTGGCCAGATTGTGCTACAAAGCTGTCTATCCATGACTCTGGCCAGGGAAGCATATAGACTGACTGATGGTCTTCACTTCAGTGCCTACACAACCAATCCCTCAGTCTCATCCCCAGCTCTGTAGCAAACTACCTGTGCAGATTTGCTTTACTCCTCTGCTCCAGTCTCTGGTGGATCTACAGATTTTCCTCCCCAAACTTTCCTCCCCTCCACTCACTGCTTTATCCCATTTCCCTTCTCCAGCAGTTACTCCCTGTGAACCTCCAGAGTAGTCCAGCCAGGGAAGTAAGTAGGTTAATTACAGATCTCCACCTCCCCCTTTGCTCCTCCAGAACAAATCCCCCAGTCTGTGACTGCCTCTATAGCAGACCATCTGCTGTACTTCCTCCCTCCTTCCCTCCAACTCCAGTGGATCACACATATCTACGCCTCTAAACTGTCTTCTCCCTATTGAATGCTTCACCCTAGCCCTGGACTACAGCAGACATTCCCTAAGAACCCACAGGCCACTTAAGCCAACTAAGCAAATCATCACCTCTCCCTCCATTTCTCCAAGTCTAATGCCCCAGCCTCATCCCCAGCTCTGTAGTACATGACCTGCTGTGACCTCTCCTTCCTCTCTGCCTCCATCTCCAGTGGATCACTTAGATCTTCTCCTTTAATTCCCTCCCTCCACCTACCACTCTTCCTTTTATCCCAGACCCCACCTCAGCAGACATTTACTTGGGATCTTCCTGCCAAGCCTGGAGGCCAGCTAAGTAGGTACTCTAGCTTCAGGTCTTCTCTTTCCCTCTTTTCCTCCAAACACAATCCTCCACTCTCATCTCCAACTCTATAGCAGACTATCTGCTATGGCCTCTCCTCATCCTGTCTCTACTCCCAGGGGTCTAAACAGATCCTTGGGAAACACCCTGCTTTTCTCCCTGCTATGGACACTCTCTGATCTTCCTTCTAGCCCACCTTCATTCCCAGTATCAGATCCCAATACATAGGAACACATTTTGCTCAGAATCCCAAGTGGGATTCTGGAAATCCCAAGTGGGTACCTGGGAAGACCCCAGAAGCTTTCCCTAGCAAGCAACATAGAACGACAACATCGCCCTAAGAAACAGAGAAGGCAACAGAGACCAAAACACTTGTCCAACAAAGACAAAACCAGATATCTAGAACTACAATCTTCTAAAACCCAGAGGCCTAGATGCCAGTGTAAAAACAAATTCAATAGCAGCCTGGACACTCTATCTCCACTAGAGCCCTGCAGCCCTTTCACAGCAGGCTCTGGGTATTGTAACATAGCAGAACCACAAGACAAATACCTGAAAGCAGCCTTTATGAATATGATATAAGTCCTTAGAGAAGAAATGAATAAATACCTGGAAGAAACTTATGAAAACATGAAGTAGATAAAACAGTTCAAGACCTGAAAATGAAAATAAAATCAATAAAGAAAAGCCAAAACAAGGTGAATCTGGAAATACAAAATTTAGGAACTCAAGCAGGAATGTTAGAGGCACGCATTACCAAAGAATACAAGACATGGAAGGGAGAATTTCAGGCATTGAAGACATGATAGAAGAAATGGAGACTTCAGTCAAAGAAAATGTTAAATCAAAAAAAAAAATCCAGGAAATCTGGGACACTCAAAAGACCAAACTAAAAAATATAGGATAGAGAAAGTACAGAAGGACAAAGATGAGAATTAGGTTAAAGGCAAAGAAAAATATCAACTTATATGATTTCACTGCATTCCAAATCCAAAGTGCCAAAATCCATATTCTTCCAAATAAAAGCATAGTCAGTCCTATTACAGCAATATCCAACTCCTGGTACCAATTTCTGTCTTAGTTAGGGTTTTACTTCTGTTAACAGACACCATGACCAAGGCAACTTTTATAAGGACATTTAATTGGGACAAGCTTATAGGTTCAGAGGTTCAGTCTATTATCATCAAAGTGGGAACATGGTAGCACCCAGGCAGACATAGTGCAGGAGAAGCTGAGAGTTCAACAACTTGTTCTGAAGGCAAACAGGGGAAGACTGGCTTCTAGGCAGCTAGATGGAGAGTCGTAAAGCCCATGACCACAGTGACACACTTCCTCCAACAAGGCCACATCTACTCTAATAAGGCCACACCTACAAATAGTGCCACTCTCTGGGCCAAGCATATTAAACCTACATCTACCATATATACAAACCAAAGGACATAGTCATCATCAACTTAAATGGAGAGAAACTCAAATTCCACTAAAATCAGGAATAAGACAAGGCTGTCCATTCTCTCCAGTATTTGAAGTCTTAGCTAGAGCAATAAGGCGACCAAAGGAGTTCAAATCTTGGAAAGGAATAAGCCAAAGTATCCATATTTGCAGATGATATGATAATACATATAAGTGGCCCTAAAAATCCCACCAGAGAACACTTACTGCAAAGTAACTGTATAAAAATTAACACACAAAAACAATCACCCTCCTATATACAAAAGTGATAAGCAGACTGAGAAAGAGATCAGGGAAACTATCTTTTACAAGCCTCAAATAATATAAAATAACTTGGATAATTAAACAAACAAAGGAAAGACTTGTATGATAAAAATTTTAAGGCACTGAAGAGAGAAATTGAATAAGTTAATGGAAGATAGAAAGATCTCCCACGCTCATGAGATAAATATAGTAAAAATGGCCATCCTACCAAAAACCATCTACCAATTGAACGCAACCCCATCAAAATTTCAATA
>JADRCD010221106.1:0-13728 GCA_019843815.1 Montemys delectorum
TTCCTTTGAGCCAGGGTTTCTCCCTGAATATGAGGCTCATGGTTTCTTAACTAGAGTGGAAGTCAGCAGGCCACAGTCATATTCCTGACTCTGCTGAGCTTGGAACCGGATTTATAGTTCTGTGCTAGACTGTTGGTGTTGGTGTCTGAACTCTGTTCTTGATGATTTATAGCAAGTACTCTTTATCACTGAAGCATCTCTCAAGCTCTAGAATCTCTCAGAGAGTCAAACTAACCTTAATATTACTGTGACAGTGGCCAAGACCACACTTCCTATACAAAATTTTCAGTGTGGATCTCGTCAGAAGTCGTCTGGGGACCACCCAAACAGACACATATAGTGCAATGGTGATGGCTGTAATGATGGCTGCTTCTTTAGGAGGTGTTTGCTGCAACATTATTTCCCATGCCCTTGTCAGGAAACTCAATTCATAAAGAAAAACATATGATATTGGGTTTGATTTTTAAAAGATTTATAGAATATCTGGTTACTCTAATAGCCTCAGAATGTATAAGGCTCCTCCTTATTCTTCAGTCCTATGCGTATATTAACATATAAGTTTGTAAATACTTCAATCTATGGGTTGCTACCCCTATGTGAGGTTGAAAGTCCTTTTCAAATGGGTCACATATCAGATATTATGCATTCCATATATTTACATTATGATTCATGGTAGTATCAAAATTACAGTTTTGAAGTAACAACAAAAATAATTATATGGTCCCTATATGATTGGGGAGGAACTACATGAGGAACTACAATAAAGGCTTACAGCATTAGGAAGGTTGAGAACCATTGTCTTAAAGAATTGTTGGAAATAGCCCATGGAGGTCAAAGTCAATTGTATTGTTTAGGTGGGGCAGAGGAACTGCTAGATGAGCATCCCAGCTAGCCATGTGGTCCTCCTGGCTATAGTCTTCTTTACATTGCTTTTTCTACCAACTGTTTGTGAATCTTAGTTGCCTCATACTTTTAAAAAACTATTTATGGAGTGGAACAATAGCTCTCTCTTTCATTTTTCCCAGGAGATAGCCTTTGAGCAAACCAGTCTTACTCTCCACTGAGACAGGAATCTTAAGGTTGGGGCCCATGGTGAATCATTGGCTAGTCATGTAGCACACATGACCAATCCTTAGACTGGATGAATAACTAATTGTCACTGAGTTAGGGTTTTACTGTTATAAACAGACACCATGACCAAGGCAACTCTTATAAGGACAACATTTAATTGAGGCTGGCTTACAGGTTCAGAGGTTCAGTCCATTATCATCAAGGTGGGAACTTGGCAGTATCCAGGCAGGCATGATTCAGGAGGAACTGAGAATTCTACATCTTCATTGGAAGGCTCAAATCCAGACACTAGGATGAGGGTCTTAAAGCCCACACCCACAGTGACATGCCTACTAGAAAAAGGCCACACCTACTTGAACACCTACTACTCACCTTCTAATAGTGCCCCTGGGCCAAACACATACAGACTATCATAGTCACCTCTGTAGGTTTATAATTTTCAGAACGTACTTTAATTAGGGTTCTTTAATGCTTCAACCTCCCTTTTAAAATCACTATTCCTGATGAAGAATATCTTCCTCTCAGTCTAGTGTCTCTACGTGTAAGGTATTCTATATCAAATCCCACCATATTTTTAAAAGCCACAATACTTCTTATTTCTCTTTAAAAGTGTAGAAAGTAGGTTTATTGAAAGTTAATCAACTAGTGTAAGTTCATGCCAATCATAAAGTTTTGTACCAGAGTTCAAAGCTTTGAAGACTGGAGTTAAAGATTATATGAAACATTCATTAGGAGAGTGGAAGTAGCCACATCTGTCCTGGAGAATGAAAGGGGTCAGGCGGTCTGCATTAGGCATGAAATATAATTTAATAATTTATTAAAGTCAAACTTCATCCAACAAACAAACCTTTGCTGACCATTTGCTCTGTTGACGAATGTAATTATTGCATGAATTCAAGAGACTTAAGGGACAAGCCTTCCCCTTTCCCAAGGAACTTTTGGTGTGAAATGGGCCTTGTCTTGCTCAGAGTGAGACTGGTAGGAGACTTTCTTTTTAACAGCAACAGCTTTGAAAAAAAAAAGCCATCTTTGTAGAAGCCTACTGTGTAGGAAAATAAATGAACCCATTGATGTTGATAAGCACCTGCATGAAAGGCAGGAAGCAGGTGGCAGGGCCCGGCCAGGAGCCCCTGAGAAGAGGTGGGCACTCTCTGCAAAGGATGCTTAAAAGCTTGAGTCATTAAGGTGTTTTCAAACTATGACCACTGGTGAGAGCTCTCCCGCAGTTTAGACACTTCCCTTGATGCTAAGTGGGTTCTTAGGCAAATCACTTTGTTTTGCCCACTCTACAGAGCACTATGTAGGCATGCATGTGTGAGAGACGGCAAGGAGAGAAAGAATACACAGGAGTGTATCCTGGACAGCTGGAGAGCATTCTGTCATTTGGGGAAAACAAGAGGTCAGCTTCATAGAGTAACACCCCAATGGGGAAGGAGTTTTCATATACAGAGCAGGGAAGGGCAAACTTTTTCTGTGAGGGATTGGAAAGTGAATGGTTTAGGCTATACGCTGGGTAGATTTATGACAACCAGACACAAACTATAGTGATGGGAGAAGAGGAAACCTTGACTGAGAAAATACCTCCATAAGATGGGGCTGTGGGCCAGCCAGTAGAGGAGTTTCTTAATTAGTAATTGATGGGGAAGGTAAAGCCCATTATGTGTAGTGCTTTTCCTAGACTGGCGGTCCTGGGTTCTATAAGAAAGCATGCTGAGCAAGCCATGGGGAGCAAGCCAGTAAGCAGCACTCCCCCAGGGCCTCTGCATCAGCTCTTGTCTCCAGGTTTCTGCCCTGTTTGAGTTCCTGTCCTGATTTCTTTCAATGATGGACTACAGTGTGAAAATATAAGACCAATAAACCCCTTCACCCCCTATTTGCTTTTTGGTCATGGTGTTTTGTGGCAGCAATAGAAACCCTAACGATGACTACATATGATTGGAGGGTTGGTTTTCACCAAATGAGAGAGGAGTAGAGACAGAAATCAATCACCAATTGCCACAGGTTTAACGAGTCATGGTTAGATACATTTCAATACAAACTTTTGGACAAAATTCAGAGGGTTTCCAGGTGAGTGTGTTGGATGGGGAGGTATACCCAAAGAGGACATCCAAGCTCTGTGCCCCATTTTCCCCACCCCACTACTCTCTCCTCTGCCTTATGCAGGTCTTCTATTTGGTTGTCTCTATTCATATGCTTCGAAATAAATGAGCACCCATATAGGTCTTTTCCTGGAAATCAGTTTAGTGAGTGAATTATCAAACCTGTGGAGGAAGCATAGAGACCCCTGAGTAGAAGTGAGTGGGGCCTGGACATCCCACTTCTGATCAGAATCTAGAGCTGGCCCTGCTATTCATTTGGTGTTTCTGACTGTTAGGCCGCTCTCATTGAATTGCTTTGCCATCACAGTGGGAGGCTGCCATGTTCCCTGTGGAGGGAAGAGGAAAGGTGGGAATTACAGAGATGCCTTTTCCTGCCTAAGTCTAGAGATTGCATGTCACTTGTCACTTCAACTTGATCACAATTATCCCTGCAGTCTTGCCTCATAGCAAGGACTACACGATGTGAGTACTGTGCACCAAGGAACAGAGGTGTGAACCTATTAATGACTCCTGCCTTTGACTTCTTCCCACCTGTTATGCTGCCATGGTTACAAGACTCAGGACAGCTCCAAATGTGGAGCAAGCTTAAGGAGTAGGGACTGATAGGTATCAGGGATAGGATTTTACACAAAATAAAAACCTTGGGTGCTTCCCTGAGACTTCAAGTTTATGTGGGTCTTGCTGTGTAACAGAATCCTTTAATTCCAGACCCCACTGATGAATCTCCAATAGTTTTTCCTAGTCATTTTCCATCATCTGCCTTAGTAGGCAGGTTTGCAATACACTTGTCTTATTCCAGTGAGAAAACTCACTATTTGGGTATCAGCCCAAAGAGTAATTCTGATCTCATTTGCGTCCCTCTGAGCCACCGAAGGATGGTCAATCACATAGTCTATTGCAATTCCTGGGGCAGTGTCCTATTGTTCCTCTTCTTTGAGATACTAGAAATCCCAGGAGGCACTCAATGCTTACATTGAAGGCATCTCCATCTACTTTCTTGTCTTCATTGTTTGAGCTTTGGACCACCCTCTTCCTCCAGTCCATTCCGTAAGTACTATTTCATGGGACACATTCCAGGCTTCATGTCATCCCATTCAATCCAATTCTTAGATGATCTGCTAGCTTTGATTTTTTTTTTGAAAAAGAGATACATCTCTGTGTGTCTGCCTGTGTGCTCTCTCTCTATGTGTGTGTTCACAAGTATGCCTGCAACATGATACGTGTGCAGAGGTCAAGGACCAATCTCAGGTGCTAGTTCTTCCTTCTGCCTTGTGTGAGAGTGCCTCTTGTTCATTGCAGCTAATGGCCTTGTTTGTGACTCACTCGATCCTCAGTAAAAGGTAGAGGAAACCAGTGTGTGCATAGGTGTCAAGTGCCTGTGGATAGCAGCTTAATTGAGGTGCTATGCATAGCATACCAGGGCTTAGATTGACTTACTGTTACTTGTCCCCATCCTGTCTTCAACTTGAATTTAGAATTCTGCAAACCCTCACTTAGAATGTGGACTCAGGCCTTGGCTTACTACCCAGAAGATTACCTACCCACAGAGGCTAGAACTACATTCTCAAGAGGCTACACTGTGGAAAAGGAGCCTAGAGAAATGTGCTACAGATGTGTGGAGGTGGGGCAGGGCACAGCATGGTTGGGTACATTAGAAGAAGTTTGGGTTAAGTAAAATGGAGTGATCTTTCTGTAGCATCCCTTGGAACAGGTAATAGAGGAGAAATATCTAGTGTCCATATGGAAAACAATGTTCACCCCTGTTGGGCAGGGGACTGAGAGGTAAAGTTTGCCCAGCATGTCACACACACACACACACACACACACACACACACACACACACACACCCCCCACTCCAACACAAGCATGCATGCATGCACACACTCGAGCTTTCATATACTCACAAAACAAGCTTCAACATTTGCCTGCTAGCTTATGACATTACAAGTTCTAGGTTCTTAATTTGGAAAATGCTGATCTAGTAAATATTAAGCAACCACAAAATAATTGTTTAAAAAATACCCGACTCTATTTCAGCAGGCTTTAGAAAAATGTTATCTCCCTTCTACTGATTCATTTTCTTGTCGCTGTGTCCAGATCCCTGACAAGAAGCAGCTTAAGGAGGAAGGGTTTATCCGGCTTCTAATTTGAAGAACTTTAGTCAACTATGGGAGGGTACACATAGTATCTTATCAGAAAGCAAGGAGCAGATGGGACGTGGAGCCAGCTTGTGAAATTTGAAGGCCTAATCATAGTGAGCCACTTTCTGTAGCGAAGCTTAGCTTTGAAAGGTTCTACAACTTCCCAAAATACCATTACCAACTCAGAGTCAAGTGTTCAAATATATAAGCCCATGGTGACTATCCACATTCAGACCGCAATATCCTAAAAGTAATCAATAACTTTTGTACAAGAGCTTATAACAAGCTTTTCTGCTCATTAGCCAATTAAGTGATTAAATTACATTAAATTTTGTTTTTGAACTGTTATTATATCTTCCTGATTGAAAATAAAAAGATAGCTCAGTTAGCAAAATGCTTACCTTGCAAGCATGAGGGCCTAAGTTTGACTCACAGAACTCATGTCAAAAAAGAAAATCTAAGTGTAGTGATGGAAGTTATAATCCCAGCACCAGGGAGGCAGGGACAGGATAACGCTTGGGATTGATGGCCAGCTGGCCTAGTTGAATCAGCAAGTTCCAGGTGAGCGAGATTGGAAGTATCTTGTAGAGCAAGCAGCACGGTGCCTAAGGAATGCCAAAACATATAGCCATGTACCTGAACACACATACACACACACACACACACACACACACACACACACACACACACACACACACAGAGAGAGAGAGAGAGAGAGAGAGAGAGAGAGAGAGAGAGAGAGAGAGAAAGAGAGCATAGACATATGTACACACACACTTAAAGAAAAAAACAATATGTGCATATCGAGTAAAATGTTTCTCCTATGTCATCTCCTATTTGTTCTGTATGTTCTCAGACCTCCTTTTCTTCCAGATCCCCCTGCAGCTGCTGGTACAATGCTCAGTTTCCATATAGACCTTATTTACATATTTGCAAGAAATTCAACAAATCATCTCAACCTCGAATTTCTTTTAACAGAAAAGAAATATCTTACAGTGTTTTTTAATGAGCTCGATTGAGATACAATTTACATAAAAGAAAGTATACCCTTTACTAGAGTGCAACTCAGTGACTTTTTAACAGGTAATCGTGGCCACACCCATCAAGCAGTCCCTCGCTCAAACTGTGGATACACTTCTCTCTCCACCCCCAGCATCTGGAGATGGTTGGCTTGTTTCTCAGTTCTGCCTTTTCTGCATTGCATACGACGCACTGAACACACAAAGAGTCGTCTACTCGGCCTTGCTGCTTTGACTTGTCTTAGTGCTTCTAAGATGTGTGTATAAGGAGTTTATTTATTTTTCCTGCTTTGCATTTTACTTCTTTGGAGGGAAAGCCCTTTCTTCCACCTACTTAAGTCCATGTGGTCAAGGATATGTGCATTAATTGACAAACAGGTTAACAGGAGAAAAAACTTACTCTACTTTATTATTTTTTATTTATTTATTTATTTATATTAGATATTTTCTTTATTTACATGTAAATTTTCCCTTTCCCAGGTTCCCCTCCAAAAAACAAGCAAACAAACAAAAACAACAAGAACAAACTCCTTTTGCCTCCCCCCTCCCCATACTTGCCACCCCACCCTCTCCCACTTATTGGCCCAGAGGACACTTTATAAGAAATGGCTCTATCAGTAGTGGCATATAAGGCTCAGTATTGGCTTAATAAGATGGGAGAGTAGGACTTTCAAGCTTGGAGGTGGAAGGTTTTAATTGGATTTGTTTATATAATTCCTTAAGATACCCTAATGGCAAAAGGCAGCTTTCTCCCCCAAAGCTTCTGCTATAACAAAATGCCATGGGTGGTGTACCCTTTAGATAACAGACATTAATGTCTCAAAATTCTAGGGCCCGGAGAGCCCAAGATCAAGGCATTGGCAGATTTGATGGTTGGTTGAGGGTCACTTCTGGTCTTGTACCCTCTTCCTGTGTTGCCATGTGGCAAGAGCGGAGAGAAGCTCTCTAAACTTCTTGTAAAGTGGCTGTAACCTGGGCAGAGTTGGTGAAGTGCTTGCTCTGTGAGGACAGAGACCAGAGTTCAATCCATGTTAGAAGTTCAATGTCATGATGACAATGCTAGGAAGACAAAAATTGGCAAATTATTGGTTCTGTGTATCAAAGGTAAAATAGGCAGCTCCCTGACTAGCCAGTCTAGCCTACTTGGTGAAGACTGTAACAGAGAGATCTTGTCTCAAATATGCAATATGGACAGCATTCCCAAGAGGATTAACAACTTAGTTTAATACCATGTAGACAAGTCAGCCTTCAACATTCATGAACTTACATACACATAAATACACCTACATGCACAAACATGGGACTAACTCAATTATAAGGTATCTTCACTTGTGACCTAATCACTCTCTAAGGTCCTGCCATCTAATAATACTGACTTAGAGGTCAAGATTTCAATATTTAAATTTTTGTGGGGGCCAGGACTGATCTTAGCATCTTCTAAAAAACAAGATTTATTTACTTATTTAATTTAAGTATATGAGTTCACTGTAGCTGTCTTCAGACACACCAGAATAGGCATTCAGACCCCATTACAGATGGTTGTGAGTCACTATGTGGTTGCTAGGGATTGAACTCAGGACCTCTGGAAGAGCAGGCAGTGCTCTTAACCACCAAGCCATTTCTCTAGCCCCTGATTCTAGCACCTTAGTACTTCTGAATGTAACAGTATGTGGAGACAGGACCTTTCAAGATGTAATCTTCAAGCTGGTGAGATGGCTCAGTGGGGAAGAGCACCGACTACTCTTCGGAAGGTCATGAGTTCAAATCCCAGCAACCACATGGTGGCTCACAACCACCCGTAATGAGATCTGACGCCCTCTTCTGGTGTGTCTGAAGTCAGCTACAGTGTACTTACATATAATAAATAAAAATAAATCTTTAAAAAAAAAGATGTAATTTTCATAAACTTAGATGGGTGGGTCTTATGATATGACTAGTGTCCTTTCAAGAACAGAGTGAGACATGGATGGTTTGGGCAGCTACATACAATGTAGAGGTACCTAGAGAAGCTGGCCAGTTTCAAGTTAAGGAGAAAAGCAGTAGAAAAGACTGAATCTGCAGATATCCTGCTCTTGGACTTTTAGCCTTTATAAATGAAGAAATAAATGTCTGTAGCTAAGCTATCCACTCTCATGGCACTTACTGATGCTAAAATGAAAGTGAACCCAAATGAAAGTGGATAGCATCTCACTTTTTCCCATTTTAAGCAATGTGTTTTGAAGATGATTCCAAAGTACATACAGCCCCTGTAGTTTTTGAACTATGAAGGATTCTGAATTTGCTTCTTATAACAACTCTATGAAGGAAGCAATCATAATTATACCCAGACTAAAGCTCAATGACTCACGAAAGTGAGTCTACTCACTTTACTCAGCAGAGAAAAAACAAAACAAAACAAAACAAACGATAATTAGTCCCAGGTCTGCTCAAGTCTGTATTAGGCACTGGCCTTGTTGCTGTGACAAAAAGATAACAAAATCAACATCAGGAATGAGTTTGTTTCAGTCCACAGCTTTAGTGCATCATGGTCAGGAAGGCACGGGGGCAGGAAAGTGAGGTTGCTGATCATATCGTGCCAGGACACAGAGATGAACGATAGTGCTTAGCTCAGTGTCTCCTTTTTACTCAGTCCAGGACCTCAGCCCATGGTATGGTCCTGCCCATGTTCAGGGGAGGTCTTTTTTCCTCAGATAAACTTTTCTGGAAACATGTCAACAGACACATCAGAGGTATGTCTCCTAGGTGATTCGAACCCATCCTGTTGGCAAAGGAGATTAGCCATCACAAACTCCTAGCCTATGTTAGCTATATAGTCAAGCCTAATGTCTTGATAAGGATCTTGGCTTTCAGCCTTGTCATAACCTATCATTTCACTTTAATCCCTTTCCTACAGCAGACCCTCCAACAAAATCAATGACTTGTTTCACTTTTTGTTGCCTTTGTTATAGGAAGGACCTACTCGAAACCATTTTGTATGGATGTGCACACCCAGCAAACCTTGCCGCATGAGGACTTTCAAACTTGAAAGCAATGAGTTTTGGTGCCTCGGAGGGGAGCAGGCAACCCCTACGAAAAACTTGTTCAGCTTTGATTGTCACATTAGATCTTGTTCTACTAAGAACAGAGAAAGCACTCCATTGGCAGTGTTAACAAGCCAGGGCTAGCCATGGCTGCAGGGAGTTAAGTGTACTAGGGGTCCTAGCCAGCTGTGGGAAGGTGGTCAATGAATTTTCTAGTGAATAGAATTGGGGAAAGAAAGAAATATTAGAAACCAGAAGGCTTTGAACTAAAGTTTGTGTTGTCATAGTGCGGCATGCGTTTGTGTCACCCCAGTGGGGGATATGTTTGTATAGGAGGGTTCTAAGAGCAGGATATTTGCTGTACTTCCTATTTGTGTATCTGGCCAGACAGTTCATCCTCTCATCTTCTTCTGCTTGACCCTGTGAAATAAGCTTCCCAGTTTATTATTACTTGAGTTTCTTAAACTGCCCTAGATTGATCATGTGCTATAGATGGATCCCAGCAATGACTGCCAATACCTTGAGGAATGATTGTTTCACAAAACAATTGCATTTGTGGTACCTATTGTAGCTCTTCAAATCCCATTATGGCAACAGGCCAACAAAGCTTCCTGGGAGAATGCAGAGGCCAAGAACATGTGGAGAATGTGAAAAAGGCCCATGGATTTGGGCAAGTATGGAGGGTACTCGTAGAATTTAGTTCTTGCTCAAAATTTGTTAGCAAGTACATGAAGACTGAGAAGAAAATTATGTTATGGATGTATGAAATAAACAGTATTTTATTTATCTGTCTGAGTTTTGTGCATGACAAGTCAACAAGAAAAGAATCAAAGACAAGGGGTGTATCCCAGTAGCAGGACACATGGTTTTTGTGTACTGAAGGCCTATCATTCCTAGAACTCCCCTCTTCATAACAACCAACCAACCAAAATCAATATGCAAAAACGCTCACCAATGAATGGGACAATGTTTTTGTACCTTGACTGAAGGACTGTTCAGTTTTTTGCCTCACTAGTGTATAGCATAGTGTGAACTTCTTTCCATTGATATCCACCAACCTGATGCTTGAGGGTTATCCATTCAGATATTAGTCTAGGAATCTTGCCAAGTCCTTTCCCTTTTGATAGCACCAAGGGAGAGTCCTTCCTGCCCCAGCTCCATGATTAACTATCCTTGAAAATAGCTCTCTCAGTCTGAGATGCCTGGGCTACATTTCCCAGAGCCCACTGAACCCAGGTATAATCACATCAGAATCAAGGCTGAGAGGCAGAAGTGATGTGTGCCTACCTTCATTTTGGAAGCTACTTTCTGGTTTCTCATCTGTGGAAGATATGATAGCCTGGAATCTGCAACAATTTAGACTTCAAAATCATCCCATCAAGGACAGTGTGGTGTTGGGTGAGGATTCAACACGGTGAAAAATGGTCTTCTGTTAGATAGGTAGGGCTCTCTTACTGATAGCAGCTGTCAACAGTCCCTTAGTTAATTCCTCCCACAGAGGACCGGAGAAATTAACAACCTAGAAGAGTGGAGCTAGTGTGGAAGGGTGCTTGGAAGGAGCTGGTGGTGATGAAGTACACTCAGGACAACTTATGGATCTCCTACAATGCTCAGAAGATTTCATTAGGTACCAAAAAATAGAAACAGAAGAAGGTAGCAGACAATCCTTTCCAAGGCTGTTGGCTGCCTTCTACTGTTTGAAAATGCTTCCTGCCTTAGTATTCTCATCTGACTTTGAGCCAAAGTCAGAAAGACTCATTCATCTTCAAAGATGGCACAACTGGAGTCAGTTAAAGAGTTGGAACAAAATAACATATTACTGGACTCTTTTATTTCATTTAAACATATGTGCTTGTACCACATTTCCATTATAGTTTGTACTATATTATATTATATTACATATACATAATATATATAATAAAATTAAAAGGGCTATATTGTGTGTGCCCTTTGGCTAGAGTTATAATATATATTATATATAATCTTATATATAATATATGTCATCAATACGATATATATCAATATTGATACATATGATATATTGATCATATATACTTCTATATATATGTGTGTGATATGTTCATATGTGTATGTCTGAAATGTGATGTGCATACATGTATGCCTGTATGTACATATATATAGGAGGCAGAGGTTGACATCAGGAGTCTATGTTCTTTAATTGCTCTCTATATCATCACCATCATTATTTATTATTGTTATTTCATTTTGAGATAGCTTTGCTTACTGAAGCGGGAGCTTACCTATTTGGCTAGATTGGCTGACCAAGAACTCTGGGAATCCTCCTGCCTCCGCCTCCTCAGAGCTGGGATTATAGCCAGATACCACAATACCCAGATTGTTTTTTTAAACCTGAGTTCTGAGTATACAAATTCAAGTCTTCATGTCTGTGTGGTTAGCATTTTACTGATGGGGCAATCTTCTCAGCTCCATTTTTTTTCCCTTTCACAAACCTTGAACATCATGAATCGTCTATACCTTCCATGCTTCATTTCTTTGAAGTGAAATCAAAGCCTAAGAGATTTCCAAAGCATTTACCCTTCAGACTCCATGTAGGTAGTTTTATTTCTTTAATTCTTTTCAAACTTTAATTTATTTAGTGTGTGTGTGTGAGTACGTATGAATGTGTCTGTGTGTGTGTGTGTGTGTGGGAGGGTGGTCAGAGCACAACTTGCTAGACTATGTTCTTCCCTTCTATTGTGTGGGCCCCAGGGATAGAACTCAGGTTGTCAGTCTTGCCTGCAATCCTCTTTACTTGGTGAACCATCTTACCAATTTATGTTTTTTTTACCATAGGTCTTTGGAAATCAAAATGATCTTTAAGGTTTGTTGTCTTCTTGGTGACTTTCCTAGGTTTTCAACTTAGTTTCTACAGAAATGAAATAATTTTGCATTCATATTTTTTTAGTTCAGATATAATTCAATAAAATTATACCATTTCAATAAATGGAAAACTGGATTTTTGAACAAATCAAACTGATATTATATGAAAGGAAAGTGTAGACATGTTAGCTTCCTTTCAGTGGCATAGTCTTTGTGTTAGTGTAGTAACGGTGATCAGCTCCTGCTAGCTAGCCTATAAGACACCCTTCCCTGGGCAATACTGTACTCTGGTATGTCTTATCCTTGATGGATGGGTCCTAAGCATGATTTCAAGCCTCATATTGTTCGTGAGTTAAAAGTCTTATGCAGAGTCCGATGCAGATGGACATTCTTAAGTAGTGGCACAATCTCTTGTATTGGTAAAATTTAAGTAAGAGATCGAGACAAAAACAAATTAAGGGACTACCCCAAATCTCTGAGCTGCCGAGCAGAAGAATTAGGGTCAAAATCTTTGCTCTCCGATCCACAGCTGAGTCACCATGTGTCTAATTAGGACTCGTCATTACCTGTTTTCTGCCTTTTGACGGGATTTAATATGTATGACAGGTCTTGGATTTGTCATAGAACAAGAACTTCTCTAGCCTAATTCAGCATAAGCACACTTGGCTAAGCTTGGCATGGAGTGCCTTGTGGGAGGCTGAGTCAGGAAGATTGCCACGTGTCATATGTCTGGCTGCTCCTGAGTTTCTGTCCTCAGGGCTTGTTCATCCTAGGTAATTGTCCAATGCCATAGTGCTTGCCTCTTCTCCAAATTATTAACTCTGCACTTTTTTTTTTTTTTTTTAATACAGCCTTTATTTCAGGATTCTCTGTTAATCTGTCCTTTGGATTTTATTTAGCTATTTATTTTTCTTTCATTTTTGTGTGCATGTGTGTGGCATTTATTTATTTATTTATTTATTTATTTATTTATTTATTTATGTGTATTTGCATATGTGTGAGTCCATCTGTGTAGGTATAGGAGCATGTGTATGTAAGTGGGAGGCCCAAGGTTGATGTCAAGAATTATCCTTTATCTTTTTCCTTCAGGTCTCTTAATCAAACCCAAGACTAGTTCATATGGCTAGCCTTATTAGTCAGCTTGATCTGGGGATCTAATATCTAAGGCTGAAATTAAAGGCAGGTAGCTACCCTGCATGTAGGTGGGTTTGAGGAGATCTGAATCCCTGTCCTCATGTTTGTGTTGCAAGCACTTTGGCTACTGAGGTGTCTCCCCAGTCTCCTATTGAATCAGATGCCCAGGCTTTTACAAGTATTGCGTGCACATCAGGGATACTTCTCATCTTTTCCTTGTCCCATTCTACTCAGCATCACTGCAGGATTATTTCCTCCTACCTGGACACAAATAACTGTCTTGAGAAGTTGATGATAACTTACTCTTTTGAGAGAAACAAATCTGGGTAGCTGATGGAAGTACTCTTGGACTTTGGGGGAGGGAGGGAGGAAGGGAGGGAGGGAGGGAGGGAGGGAGAGAGAG
>JADRCD010221106.1:21484-50182 GCA_019843815.1 Montemys delectorum
TCTCTCTCTCTCTCTCTCTCTCTCTCTCTCTCTCTCTCTCTCTCTCTCTCTCTCTCTCTCTCTCTGTGTGTGTGTGTGTGTGTGTGCATCTCTGTCTGTGTCTCTGTGTGTGTCTCTCTCTCTCTGTGTGCATATGGAAGTCAGAGATCAAACTTGGGTTGTATTCTTCAGCTGCTGTCCATTTCCTTGTTGTGACAACGTTTATGACTAGATTCTGGGGCTCACTGAGCAAGTTAAGATGGTTGCCCAGTGAGCTCTTAGGATTGGTCTGTCTCTGCCTCCCGCCCCCCCCCCCCCCCCCCCCCCCCCCGTGCTGGGGTTATGCATGCAGGCATGAGTGCTTCCTTTTCTACCTTCAATGTCTCCCTAGCCCTATCATGTCATTTCATTTGCACCAAAGTATCTCAAAAAGGTTAAGCAGTGTCAGCTCTCATGTCACCTATATAGCATATCCTATGGTTACAGAACACAGGCCTTTTTTTTTTCTTTTTTAACCTTTCATGCATCCCCACTTGTTTTCAGCTGTTTTGCACCCTTCTAAATGAAGTGGTGACTTTTGTTAAGCTCTGTTGATAGAAGACAGAAGATTTTAATTTTAAATACTCCTCTGATCTTAGTCAAATTTAGTTGTATGTATGCACGGTTCAGGGCTCATACTGGATCATCTTGTATTTGTTGAGAAAGGACTGGGGCAGGGGTAGAGAGCAGAAGAAATCCCACTTGAATTATGTGTGTGGCACAGACTAAGCAGGGGGTAAAGAATTCTATTTCTTAGGTCTTGGCCTTGGATGAAATTAGGTTGTTTGTTATTGCAGGGGTTTGGATTCTGAACTACTATAAAGACAGATAACTCTGTGTTAGTTGTCATACTGTAGAAAGGAAATCCAGAATGGCAGATATGATTCTCAAGTCATCATGGGCTTCCCAAGACAGCTCTATCACAAGTTTTAATCAGTTGTTAAATTAGTGGAACACCGGAATCATGAATTGGGGACTGAAATTTTCACCTTGACCATGAGATGCCAGTCTGATGCTTGAGGATGGCAATTACCAACTTCTCTGTGCTTGACGTGGGGATGCACATTTTTAATGCATTGCCCATTTGCATTCATAGAACCCTTTTTCTGTGCTGGCTTCGGCCTTGAGAAACTGAGGCATAGAGAATGTATATAACTTGTTAAGTTGTGCAACCAGAATTGGAAGTGCCTGGAAGTAAACTGAGGTTGTGGTCCTAGAGATCTTCTTCTTGGCTGCTAGGTTCCGGACTCATTCATACTTCCTGCTATAGAACAGTGATTAATACATGTATGTGGGGTGAATGACGGAATGGGCCTGCCACAAGGCAAAGTGTGGCCTTAGCTTCCTAGCTCTTTCCCAATGAATCCATGCTCCTGTCCAGGCTGGTGTTGGGTTCCTGTTATCCTGGCTAGCCATCTGTCAGCTTTTGCTGAGGAAGAGGAAATATCTGAACGGATGGCCCTGATGGCTGATATCTCTATTCCTCCTTCATTGCACTTTGGGCAGCCTGGCCTGAGAAGCCCTTGTTTCCAACTTGTTTGTGATCTGATACCTCATCCTGGGGGCTCAGAAGCTGTGAGCCCCTGGGCTGGCTAAGCTGCAAGATCTGATGGGCATTCCACAGCTGTCAGCACTGTAGGCCTGGCTCCTGAGGAGACTGGCGTGGAGGGAGGTTTTTCTTGGCTTTCTTTGAAGAAGTCTGTCAGATGTCCATGAAGTCCCGAGTAGATGCTGAGTAGAGCTGGCCTTCTGCCTCTTAGGCCCAAGGGTATGGTAACCTTTTAGCTACCTCTTGCTGACAAGGCCGTGAACATTGGCGTATATACTACCCAGCCCAGAGAAGACTACCCAGCCCAGAGGAGGGACTTTGAACTGTTCATGGGTGGCCACCGGAACCCAATATATGTGTCTAGTGCTATTCTGTGCATTATGAACACAGAGAGATCCAATGGCATTTAAAAGACCTAGGGTCTAGTGATAGAGTCCTCACACTGGCTAAGTATTATAACACATAATTACTACTTTGTTATTTGTATGTGCTCTGAAAAACATATGAAAAGGAGCATTTACTTCTTCCATTTAATACAGTGATAATAGGGTAAGATGCCAAAGAAAGAAGGCATGGCTCAGTGAGGGATACAATCAGCTCACCTCCTGCATGGTAGCATTATAAAGTAGTCTAAAAATAGCAATGGGCGTGCGCTAGGTGTTCAGTGATACGGTTGTGGTGGAGATGGCAAGGTTGCCTCTGCTCCCTTGCTGTTAAATTCCAAGTTTGTTTTCTTCCCAAGTCTTCAGTGTCTCTTAACCCCTTCAGGTGAGTTTCCCTTCAGCTCCTCATACTGACCTCCAGCCCCAAAGACCACCCTAGAAAGGCTGAGCATGTTTGCCTTATTTGCAGTCTGCAACTTTGCGCATGCCTTGTTATGGTAACAGGAGGTCATCCCAGAGATGTTCCAAAGTGACCAGAGTGCCACGTGCTTCTCCTTGATGGGCAGGAAAAAGGATGTTGCGTCACTTCCTCCATACAGTACCCTCTGCATCCTGAGGAGTCCTGGACAACACTGTTCAGAAAATGTCTCATCCACTCATCACTTCCATGTGCTAGGTCTGTGTCTCAGCGTTCTGTATTTGTGCATGCATCTGAACACAGGTTGAAAAACTTTCAAAAATTATATCTATATTAAGCATGCATAGCCTCTCCATTTTATCATCCTCTAAACAACATACAGTAACTACTTTTCTTATGTTAACAGATACAAGTAATCCAGATCTGATTTAAAGTCTACAAAAGATGTGCATCGTGCACACTGCACACCATGTCAGTTATGAAGATCTTGAGCATCACTGGCTTGGAATCTGCAGAGTGTCTTGGAAAAATTCCTCTGTCTACAACTCTTCATCCTCTTATCAGTTATTTGAGATAGGCTCTATTGACTCCATAGCAGTAGCAATAACATTAGTAACACCCACATTTATCATGCACTATGCTGAGAACATTGTGACTGTTTTTCCCAAGAGTACTCTCAGACCCTTGTAAGCTAGACATTATTACCCTCCCATTTAAAAGATGAGATAATTGGGTCACAGAGAACTTGATAGGTTTCTTAGAGTGATACAGCTAGTGGACAAGGGAACAAGGGTTTGAACACAGACATTCTGTATTTGGAGAAGAGAGATTAGCCCAGAGGGAACTCTGCTATCATCCTCTCCTTCCACAGAAGGGACCTCCATCCACGCGTACTGTAGTCACTGTCAGAATCGTCTGCATCTTCTCCTGTGACCTATGCTGTCTGATACTCCCAGGAAAGGAAACTCTTTGCCATTTGAGAATTCAAGTCCACTGAGAATTTTTCTACCTGAAGCTTCTACATATTCAGATTTTTGGTTCAACAAAAAACTGGAAAGGATTTTGGGAGGGTGTCTACCTTAGTGGGCTTTTACAAAGACTAAATTAGATAGAGCACAGATAACAATCTTTCAGACAGTTTGCCTTTTAACTGTCTGCTCCACTCATAGTAGGATTGCGATCTTGAGTGGTCTCCCTCCCCAAACTCATGTGTTGTAGGCTTGATTCCCAAAGTAGCCATGTTCATAGGTGAGGCTTTTGAGAGGTGATTATTTCTTGAGGATTTTGCCATCAAGAATGTATTATTCCCACTATGGACTCAGCTTTTAGGGCTACTGGTAGGTGGTGGAAAGAAATATCAGGAGGTGGAACCTAGTTACAAGTAGGCCACTGATTTTTTTTTTAAAGATTTATCTATTTATTGCTATATAAGTATACTGTAGCTATCTTCAGGCACCCCAGAAGAGGGCGTCAGATCTTACTACAAATGGCTGTGAGCCACCACGTGGCTGCTGGGAATTGAACTCAGGACCTTTGGAAGAGCAGTCAGTGTTCTTAACCGCTGAGCCATCTCTCCAGACCCCCACTGATGTCTTTATGCTTTATTTTCATTCATTTTTTTTTTTTTTTTTACTTTATGTGTATGGATATTTCATCTGAATGTATGTCTCTGTGCTACATGAATGCAGTTCCTGAGGAGGAAAAAGGACAACACCAGATTCTATGGTGACTGGGATTTCAGATAGTTGTGCCTCTCCATTTGGGTGCTGTTAATCAAAGCCTGGTACTATGGAAGAGCAGCCAGTGTTCTTAAACATGAAACCATCTTTCCAGGTCTGATTGACAACGCTTGGAAGGTGTATTTTGTTCCTAACCTCCTCCTTCTCTCTACTTCCTCTTTGGCTTCCATGAGGAATGTGGCTTTGTTTAACTACCTCCTTGCTGCCACAATGTGATGTTCTACTTTGCCCTAGGCTCTTATTGGTAGGGTCAAAAATCACACTAAAACATACCTTTCTTCTTTATTGAGTATCCCAGGGATTTTGTTACAGTGACACAAAGCTGAATAATACTGCTGCCTCACAACTAGGAACTTCACACATTAAGAAAAGGTAGAGGAAGGCTTTTGAGTGGCAAGAGGGACAGCTAGTCAACTCTGATACATTTTTCTAGGCAGCCTTATAATGACTGGTGAAAGTCAAGGAGCATGTGCACATCAATATGTACACAAGATGCATCTGAGCAAGAAAGATGTTGGGTGTTATTTGAGTGAGCTTTAGTGTTGCTGCTAAACTATGGATAAAGCTGTGTATGCTAAGTACCAGGGAACTCAGAGTAATAGATTTTCAGAAATTCAGCTGTTAACCACCTTCCCTGTTTTGTTTTGTTTTACTGTGAATGGGTACCATGTACAACATTGCTCACTTCATGTTCTCTTACTCATTGGTTCCTTTCTAATCCTTCATTGTTTATTATATTTACTCTGTGTGTGTGTTTGTGTGTACATGTGCAAGCAGGCACACATGCACTCATATGTGTGTATATGTTTGGTCAGAGGACAATTTGCAGGGCTCTGTTCTTTCCTTTACCATATGGGTCTTAAGGGTCAAATTCAGGTTGGAAGGCTTGGTGGCAAGTGTCTTTACACACTCGGCATTTTACCTTTTACCAGTCCTCATTCTAATCGTCAACATTCAACATAGGAATTAATATCTCAGAAAACATGTTTGTTGTGGAAATTATAGGTAGGTTGAAATACAACCTACCCAAATTTCAAGAATTCATTGAAGTTACATTGAAATTTCCTCCATGGGAAGTTGCTTTGAGAGAACATAAAAAATGGAAACCACATCTATTTGTCATGTCTTGGCTGTGTGGCCACCTCACTAGGCTGAACTTAGAGCTTTGGTCACTCTGCCTTGGAATGATCCTTGCTACCTTTGCAACAGATGCCTTCCAGGCCATGTTAGGGATTATTGTTGTTTGGAAATAGTTGTCTGATGAATGTGAGGGAAGGATTAATACACTTCTTCCCTGTGTCTTTGGCTTTACCCACTGGCCTTGCTTCTAGCCAGTAGGAACTCACCTCTCTTCTTTGCTGTATTTTTGTGGGTACTGATGTGTCTCAATTGAGAACAGTGATTCTCAACCTGTAGGTCATGACCCCTTTGGGGGTCAAATGACCTTCTCACAGGAGTTATCTAAGACCCAGGAAATAGATAACTTATATTACAATTTGTAACAGTAGCAAGTAGTAATGAAAATAATTACAGTTACCAAGTAGTAATGAAAATAATTTTATTGGTGTGGGCTACCATAGCATGAGGAACTGTATTAAAGGGTTGCAGCATTAAGAACACTGAGAACCACTTAACCAGAAGCTGGGCATGTTTGAGCAGCCTAGGACTCTCCTCTGTCAGTTAGGATAGTCCTTTTGCTGCTGTCCTACTTTGACACACTTCCTCAATGCTGTGTACTGCACTGGTCCTCTTCAGATGAGATCTCCATTCAGCTTCTCTTCTTCTTGGTAACAGATACATTTATCCCCTTTTCAAATGTGATGATTTTGGATTGGAGTAACACATTGGAAATATAGGGCAGTGCTGACAACCTAGTCTCACCACTGGCTAACCCCCAAGCCTTTTCCACATTCAATACCACTTCACTGAGTTGTCCAACTTTAGTTTTACACCACTGGTGTTGAGGGCCCAGGGGAGGAGCTGCCACCTGACTCTGTTCTGTTTCATCTTGTAGGACCTGGTTCATCACTCAAGGCTGCTGACATCTTTTTGGAGCCCAACTGTGTCATCTGATGTATTTCTACCTTTCTCAACTGGTATCATCAGAAAACTGATAAGCATATAACATTTATTTTCATGAAAGTCATTGATAAAAATGATGAATGGAAAAACCACGGGATTCTGATAATATTAGGAAACACACTCTACCACAGTAAAATTTGTTAATTATCACTATTTGAGCATTAGCATGCTGCCAGCTATTGAATAATGCAGGCCTATACTTAAGTTTCCATTTTATTAACAAGATACAAGAATCTAAAGCCTGATATTGTAGGGCAGGAAAGCATGTGTTCAGTAAGGGATTTATTTTGTCCAAATAATGTTTTGATCCTGTTTCCAGCTCCGGGAGATAAGCTCTGAGCTCTGGGAATGTTCTGTCTATAAGAAGGTGTGTTTACCTGGGATCCTGTGCCAGGCCAGACTGTCTATGCAAACAGTAGGATTTATGCTAGGGTCTTAGCCTGGAAAGTATCAACTATTTTGGAATTGTTAGAGGCTAAGTGTCTTAGTTAGTGTTTCTATTGTTGCAAAGAGACACTATAACCATGGCAATTCTGATAAAATGAAGCATTTAATTGAGGCTGGCTTACAGTTTCAGAGGTTTAGTCCATTCTTGTTATAGTGGGAAGCAGGACATGGTGCTGGAGAAGGAGTTGAGAGTTCTACATCTCGATCAGCAGGTATTTAGAAGTGACTGGGATACACTTCCTCCAACAAGACCACACCTCCTAATAGTACCATGCCTTGTGGTCCTTTGGGACTCATTTTCATTCAGCCCACCACATCACGCATTATGATCAATGCCAAGGAAAACCTTAGACCCTGAATCATGGGCAAGGTTTAGCCAGACTCTGTGTGTGTGTGTGTGTGTGTGTGTGTGTGTGTGTGTGTGTTGCACATGTTGCTGTGGGGAGACATGTTGACTGCATGCCTCCACTGATAGACACTGCCAGCTCAAACCTGCTCTCACCACTCTTTTCAGACTCTTATCTTTGACCTTTCTTGATCAACCATCCTCGTGAGTCCTTTAAGTCAGTGACTCGAGAGGCATTAAGTCAGTGGGTGGTCTTAGGGATTGCAAACTGCATCAGGAATCTCAGGAAAGCATCTTGTTTTCTTTGGGTCCAGAACGTAGTTCTTTCTGGGCTTCTTCTAGAATCTTCTGTCTGTCTCCCTGAACCTCCTTAAGAAGGCTGGAAAACAGGTAACCTCCTTAGAGGTTCCCACCTAAGGGAGGAAAGGTCCTTCTCTTCACAGCTGCCCCATGTGTTTGAAGGGCACCCATTCCATTCTCCTTCTGGATAAGATACCATGTCTTGGAGGATTCCAAGCTCTAGCTTAGCTCCTGCCCTTAGGGAAATCTGTACTCAGATGCAGAAGAGCATACTACCCACTGGTAAGCATTTATACTTTAGCCTAAATGGATGCTCTCTCCCCGCCCCCATCTTAAAAAATACACTAAAAGTCCTCCCTTCCCTCCCTTTTTCTCCCCTCCTCTCTCTTCTCCTCTCTTCTACTTGCCTTTCCTTCTCATTTCTTCCCTTTTCCCCAAAATAAGACTGACTTTGATCACACAATGTAGCTTAGGCTGGCCTTGGACTTATGGTCCTCTTCCTTCCTTAGCTGAGAGTATAAAAGTGTACCAGGATAGTTGGCAATTGCCATGGAAACTTCTTAGAGGCAAGACCTACAAGAATTCACCCTTGACTTTAGACTTGGCCATGCCTGACCTCTGACTCAGAGCTGACCCTCAGGCCAAATGTGACCTGCGCACTTTAACTCTTCTTTCTCGGTTGGGCTACAGGTCACTCCGGTAGGCAGCCACAAGCTAGATGTTGGGGATGCTCTTGAGAGCTCCCAGCTCTGTAGGAAGGTGTCACCTGGGAAGGAGGTCTTTCCTCTGTTACCCCCCACTTGGCCCCTCCCCTCCCTTCGCAGCAGTTTTTGGTCTCTGACTGTGAAGAAGGGCTTGCTGCAGGAAGTCAAATTAGTGCTCACAGTTTCCTGCAAGCTTGGCTGTTTGCGGCCAGACGTGAGCTCCTAAACTCTAAGCTCCTGACCCTTCATATCTCTTTCCCTGATTTCCTCTTCTGTAAAACAAAGGTAGTTATAATAAAACTTACCTCGCTACAGTCACAGAGAAAATGGCAGGGTTACATAAAGGACTTGGTTCATAAAAAATGTTCAGGGCAGTATTTTTCTTCTCTGTTGGAGCTTCTATCCCTAAGCCTGGGACCTCAGGGAGCCCTGGGCTTCTGTGCCCTGAACAGTCACAGTTGTGCAAGCACTGTTGGGTCTCCTGTTACAACTAGGAGCCGGCAACAGACCAAAATAAGTGTATGCGTGGGGGTGGGGGTGGGGGTGGGAACCTCTGCAGGGAGTCTGACCAGGTCAGCTGGGAATGCTTGTCAACCATCCAGGGTGGCTTTTCCTCTAGGCTCCTGTATGGGTCTGGTGGTGGGTGAGTGACTCATGAGGGTGCCCTCCCTACCCCTACATCCAAATGCTCAGCCTTTCAGAGAGCCAGGGCTCACCTAATCCCCACAGTGGGAGTCAGGGGGTATCCACGCCTGTGCTGGAGGCTAAGGTTGCACAGTGGTAACTTCACACTCTGCAGCATGGGTAGCTGAGGACTCTGCAGAGCAGTCTCCTGCAAGGCAGGCAGCGAGGTCATCTTGGCAGGCATCATCTCTCTAGCCAGAATCCAGCCTAAGGCAGTGCTGCCCCAGGACCTGAGCAGAGATGGCTGAACAAGAGGGCAGTGGCCTGCAGATGCTGCTGCACACGCTTCAGGTAGGAAATGCACAAGCCAGTGGGCTTCGCTTTTGCCCAGCTGGTTTGTGATGCTGCATGAACACTCAGTCCTCTCTGGCAGCCACTAGCCTGGTTTGCTAAGCCAGCAGTAGCATAGGCACCAGCTCTCACCTTGAAGCTGCCCTAAGTGATGCTATGCTGTTTAAATATTAAACACAACAATGCTGATGATTGTTCTGCTTAAATTATTGAACCTGGTGGGATCAAAGGCTCTGGCTAAAAGATACAGATTTGCCTGATATGGGAAACAAGAAAGAAAGACAGAAAGAGAGAGAGAGAGAGCTGTCTGGCAAATGAAAGATGCACAACAAAGCTATTGAACGAGGCTAAAAACCTTGATAGGGGCTTGGAGAAGTGTGTAGAAGGAATGGGTAGCTAGGGAGAGAATTTCTCTTGCTAAATGGTTCCTTCAACAAGCTTCCCAATTGTATTCTACATCAGGCTGGTCCAGGATGCTAACTGTGTATATTATCAGGTTAGATGTGGCCAGATGTCATTGGAACCAATCAGGGGCTGGAGCCTCAGAACTGGCTTTCTCCCTGGCGGTGTTATTCACTGGTAATTTTGAGAAGCCTTTTTCTGGGGCAGCGTTTTGCAAGTGTTTGCACTGTAGAGTCACCTAGAGAATGATAGAAATACTGATGTCTGGGATGGCAACCCCAAAGACCTGAGTTCTCTTTTTTGGGGAGAAACGCTCATTGAAAGTTTGGAAATGCTTGGTTCTTAATAAACTTCCTAGTTGTAAAGTTGTGACTGCTTGGAAAGATACTTATGTTTTATGATTAAGAGGATGTTAGTACTCAAGGAGGTCTGAGGAATTTTCTCTCCTGGGCAGCTTGAACATGGATGCTACAAACAGAAGCCACAAAGCAACAGCCTTCTGGGGTGGGGGGAGGCATGGGGGACTAGATTTTGTCAGCATTCTGTATTTGCTCATTTCTTCCTACTGTGAGATGTTTGCTTATTGTTCCTCCAACTTGAAGGGAATTGGCATTCCTAAAATGTTTAGGAAAACCACCTTTTAGGTATTCAGAGAATAAGTCCTAGCAGCGAATGGAGTAAGTTTTCAATATCATATGACTATTGAAAAGGTGAAGCTGGGCTGGCACTCAAGAACTTCAAATCATTTGCATGAATACGTTTATGTCCCCACTCTGTGCATATGTCCATGTGTGCATGTATATGTGGATGTCAGAGGATAAACTTGGATATTTATCATCCTTCCCCTTGATCTTTGAGGCAGGGTATTTCCCTGCACCTAGAGCTTGCTAATTCAGCCAGGCTGGCTGGCTGTAAATCCCAAAAACCTGCCTGTCCCCGTCTCCCAGTATTGGGATTATAAGCACATGCTACCATGCCTAGCTTTTGTGTGTGGATCCTGACAATCACACATAGGTCCTTATGCTTGTAAGGTAAGCACTTTGCTGACTGGGTCATCTCTCAAGACCCTAAGTCCAGTTATTTAGTGTTGTTTGTCTCATTGTATGGGATGTGTGTAAGACAAGGACATATCTGGGTCAGGGGTGTGGAAGGTGGGAGCGAATCTCAAAACCAGCTGGTGAAGTGTACTAAAACATTTATGTGGCTAGATGCTTTGATAGTCAGATACCACAAGTTAACGTTTTGTTGTAATTTCTGAAGTCATATGAATTCTCGATTAACTGCTGTTCACAGAAGTGAAAGACTTGTCTGACTAGAATTTTCTTGCTCTAGCTATTTGGGATAGAAAGATGCTGGTGGATTGGTATCAAGAGTTCAGTGGAAATGAACGTCCTGCAGTTGGCTGGAAGTCACTGCAGGTTCAGTTTAATCTTCTGTCTTCCTACCAGAGGGGACTTATAATTGATATTTAGAATGAGCACTCTAGGGCACTGCAAGATTCTCAATTATCAAAGGAAGATTTAATTATTTTCACTAGGCCCTACTTAGTTTCCAATTAACTAGAACATTAAAATAACACTGGTGTCTTTCGTGATGGTTAGTTTGGTTGTGGTGTACTTGACTTGAGCCAATTTGACCCCTGCTAAGTACTTCCAAGACCTCTGTGTCTGTACCTGTTGTCAAGTTAGAACTATAAAATCCTTTTAAAAGGTGAACCCAGAGAGACCCTGGAGTCATCGTGAATGGTGAATTTCATGTCCAGTCCCAATACCTGTTCCCTGTTGGCATCTAGAGCAGTGGTCCTCAACCTTCCTAATACTGTGACACTTTAATATAGGGTCCTCATTTTGTGGTGACCCCAAGCCATAAAGTTATATTGCTGCTACTTCATAACTAATTTTACTACTGTTATGAATCATAATACAAATAGTTGATATGCAGGATGTCTGATATGTGATCCCCCCAAAGAATTTATAACTCACAGGTTGAGAACCACTGAATGAAAGACTCTGAAAGACTTCTGAAAGGAGGTAAGTAGAAATATTCCTAATTAGGAATTTCCAAGATTTTGCCAATCCAAACCAACCCTTTCTCATTATACTCAAACGTGACAGACAAAAGGCTTGGTGTGACTTTCCAAACCTCTGGAGAAGAAGATCACAATCCTAGAAGCCTCCCTCCTTAAGAACATCACCGCTTTGGAATCACAACATACGCCTATGCAAAGGAGGATGGGACAATTGTTGTCTATTTTTCTTTCCTTTAGTTTTAACCCATCCTGATTTTTTCCAGAATACAAGAATCAATTTTCTACTGAGATATTTCCCAAGTTCCTGGCCTTGACTGCTTGAGTTTTAGGTAGAAAATTAGATAGACTGATGGGAATATTCAGGGTGAAAGGGAGTCATCTACAGCTCAGGTCATAGAGGCAGAGAGGATTGTGGTCCAGCTCCAGCTCTAGAGCTTACTGGTTCTTTATTCTTATGTAAGTCCCTTGACCTCCCTGACCTTCCCTCTATGGATCTTTGCAGGGGAAGCAATAAAAAAAAATGGTTTCTAAGCATTTAGAGTGAGGCTTAAAAGAACATCTCATATATTTTTATCATATTTTAGAAAGCACCTGTAAAGTGCACATGCTGTCCAATGACTGTGGTTTTGATGATTTCCCTAGAGGAATACACAATTCTGAGATGCTAAGAACACTTCTCTACACCCTTCATAAACCTGCCATTTCCTGGGTGGACTCCAATGTACTTAGAAAAAAAAGGCAGGTGTCTCATTCTGTGCTGCTCTTGTCTCCTCGTGTGGTTTGAGTTAATGGGGAAGATGGGGAGCTGCCAGGGTCACAGGATATGGACTGTGTGCCAGCCCTGATGTCACAAGCCCTCGTCCAGCAGTGTCCCATGAAATGCCAGTTAAGAACCTTATTGAATCATGAAAAATGTATAATGATTAGGTCAGCTTTGGCACACATTTTGTGTTGCGATGTGGGCACGTGCTTGCTGTTTGCATTCATAGTTTATTATTTTATGATACAGCTGTTCAAACTGAATCCCAGGTCTGTAGCTTTGCCAAAATGTGTATAGCTGACTGCCTTTCTCAAATGAGGTTCCAAGAACATCATTTATTATGGACTGTGAATAAAGTAGGTTACAGGATGTGGGGTTTCCTGTCTTGAGTAAACATTGACTTTTGCTAGTAGGAAACCTAGACTGGGGCATCCAGTCTAGCTTTCTTTTTCTTTTTTTTAACTTGATCCTCCAAGGATTATTTTCAAGATAACAGGTGACTCAGTGCCTGGCATGTAATGAGGGGTTGTGTGGGAAAATGATGACTGATTTATTTCATTCACAGAATTTAGTCATTTTTGCTTCCACATGTGCTTGATAATTTCCCTTGTAGACTTCTCCATGGAGCATGAGGAACTATCCATGTCTTTCATCTATGGGACTAGGTTGGACAAAAACCGAGCTTTCTCCTTCAAAAGAAACAGAAAGGCTTGGATAGATCTAGCCAAGCATTTCCTACTTGGATAGGGAATACTGTGACTCAACTACTTGCTAAAATTACTTGCTAAGAACTTGCTAAGATTGTTCTTTTTGGTTGTTTGAGCTAGCTGGGTTTGTTGGAGACTTTTACCTCAATAATGACATAAACATGGATGTAGAATGAACTGTCTTAATTTTGATCACCAGTAAAGAAAAGGGAAAAAAATCACCCTAATCTCATGCACAATGGAAAGAAGGTAAAAACATCAGGATGTAACCTCTGTCAACTCCTAAGAGACAACCATGCCAGTCAAACTAGAGCTCAAAGGGAATGGTGGCTGCATACAGATAGAATATCTTAGAAGTAGAACAAAACCTTCACTTGGAGTTTTCCTCCAAGACACTACTGATTTCACCGATTATTTTAAACTCCTTTGATGTCAGAGAAAATGGACAAGTTTTCTTTTGGGCCAAATGAGTACCTTCATCACTTCATATCACTCTGCCACCCGTGAAGGAGGTGTGTCTGTCTGCCTTTGAGGTGAGACCATCACTGCCCAAATGAAAGTTGAAGCCACTCGAGGCTCAGTAACATAAATTTTGTAACTACTATGAAAGAGGATGTGAAGCAGATCTTGCCACTACAAAGTTTGTGTGAGTCTTTCTTAAGTGATGGTGGAGAGACCTACTTGTTCGCCACTTTGAGGGAATTACTTTGGCCTGATGAAATTGAAGGTTGAAGGACAGTAAGTTTCTCACAACAGAGGGAAGTTTATTCTACATCTTAAGAGCATGGTGGAAAATACCTCCTGATAAAGGAAGGTAGTGCTTTTGATATGGGACAGTTAAATATTCTCAATACTGTCCACCTGGCACCCATTGTCCATCTCTGTCCCCATTTGTCTATCACTTTTTCTGTGATATAAGAGATTCAGAGGATCATTGGGTGAGTGGTATGTGAGAGAGAGAGGGCACTCGACCCTTACTTAAAACTGTGTGTCTCTGGACAAACAACTGTGGCTCATTTGTTTGAAATTTCTTCAAAATGAGATTAACAATACCTACTAATAGGCTGCCCATAAATTAAGGAAAAAAACCGTATGCAAAGGCATAAACACAGTGGCCTCTGTTCAATTGTGGCAATCATACTTAAAAAGCAGTTCCTGTCTTTGTGAAAACCTGATTTAGATGAGAAAGTAAGAAGATGTATTTGAAAAATAAATTCCCACGGGATGACAGGGGTGGTAAAGGTGAACACCCTGAGACAATTCCATGGGATTCAGAATGGAAACAACTCCTGGATATGCCTTAGAAGGTGAGCCCAGTTTTAGCTGGGCTGACTGGAGTAAGCAGAGAACATGAGATCATCCATACCTAGCAGAAATATACAGGGGATTTGGTGTGATATTCAATTTGATTAAAAGAAAATGCATAACAGAAAAGAGAGATGGAGACATTGGTTTGTTTCGATTATGAAGGGTCTTGAGTGATAAGCTTCAGGCCTGAAACACTCAGGGAAATTCCTATTAATTCCTGAATGTGGCTACAACTAAGGTGACACCTCTAGAGCTCTTTGACCTGTGTGATACTTGATTTGATGCAACACTGTTTCGTGTTAGCAAATTGGATATCCTTGCCATACTTTTCTTTTCCTTGTAAATTTAATTATTACTTTTAATATGTGTTTATGTGGTATATGTAAGTCTTCATGTGAGTGTGTGCCCATGTGCTATGAATGTACATGGATGTGTTCATGGATGGATATGTTTGTGTGTGGAGGACAGAGACAGATGTCCAGTGTGTCCAGTGTGTCCAGTGTGTCCAGTGTGTCCAGTGTGCGTGCGTGTGTGTGTGTGTGTGTGTGTGTGTGTGTGTGTGTGTGTGTGAGAGAGAGAGAGAGAGAGAGAGAGAGAGAGAGAGAGAGGGAGGCAGGATGGCTTGTGTTAGCATGGACGCAAGGCTAGTTATTGGATTTGGGTAGCTTGACGTAACTACAGCATGGGGGGAAATGATCACCCTCTGTTCTTGAACTAACTAATCCCCAGTCCCATTCTGATCTCTGCTCTGATTGGCCACAGCCTAGAGCTCTTCTTCACTTTCCCTCATCTCTGTATATCACTTACTTTTGAGCTTCTTCCCAACTCCAAGCCCACTTCACAGGGAAGGGATAGATTAAGTCTAAATCTAGGCTTAATTACATTGAGGGAGGAGAATGTTCTAAATACATGGTGTATTTTATAGGACATATTTAAATGTTCTGGCATCAATGCTGCTCCGATCACATGGCTAAATTAAAGCAGCCAGAGCTAACTCAAGAAGTCCTATGCACACTTTAGAACCAGGGATAGGTAATGTTTCCACCTTCAGAGTTCTGGTTCCAGTTCTGCCTCCACATAGCAAAGGGTAAAATGTGGAGGCTAGCATGGTTTTGAGGTATAGTTGGAAATTGGTGAGAGGCTGAGACAAATGGCCAACAGAGAATCCCATGCCTACAACAAACTGGCAGCATTTGCTCTACAATTTACACAGTTTCTAAAGCAGGAGTGGGTGTTAAGAGAGCCAAACACAGTTTCTGTCTGAACCCTGGGTTAGGGCTCCCTAGAGGAAATGTTGGTTACTTGTTACTATATGTATAATCATTGGACAGGCAGCAATGAATCAAATAGACTGGGCACCTCTTCATATTTCAGAAATGGGTGAATGGAAATGCATCCTCCTGGGTGTGACCTTCATATCCTTCTGCCAGACCTGGACTGAAGGAAGTAGAGGGTTTATTGGATCTGTGCCTTTATGCTGCATAGTTTCTTCAGAAGAGATCTGTAGACTGGTTCCTCATCAGTAAAAAAGCAGGTATAAGACAAGAGAGGCAAGAACAGCGATGCTGGGCATGAAAAAGGGACCCAAGAGATGAAGGGAATGGAGGGATGGCCCAGAGTCCGTCCTGAGCACATTCCTTCCCTTCCTTTCTTACTTTTCTCCTCCTTTTTTGTTTCATGTATTTTTATTTAAAAAATTAACTGTAGACAAGACACAATGACACACACATTTAATCCTAGTACTTAGAAGCCTGAGGCAGGAGGATTACCAATGAGGTTACCAAAGAGATTTTATATAGGCTTAGATTTTTAAAAACCTACTTTTAGTAAGGGTTTGTAAAAAATGTTTTAACCTCCCCCTCCCACCAGAAGTAGTGGAAAGGAAAGGTTAATAGAACAAAGGAGGATGTGGACCTGTTTAGAAATATTTCTTTGGATTAAATCTAATCTGTATTGTCAAGATATCAATAGTTTAGTTCACATGAATTAGCAATGGCAGCTTGATCCAGTTGCAAACACCACTGACAAATCAGCAATGGCAGGGCTGTCTAGAAGAAACCACAAGGCTTTGCCAATTGGCCCTAGACTGAGGAAGTGGTAAGAAGGTACCAGAACACCATTAGAAATTTTCGGAGTGGTTTTCTTTATGAGATCACAACAATTGATGACCAATAAAGAATGATAAGGCATACCAATACCACACAGAGTCATCAGTGAAGACCAGTGTCAGAGAAGTCCAACGATTACCAATAAACAATGGCAAGGGTACCAATATCATCCATTGTTGTCCACTCTCTGTTGGGCTTTATTCATATCATTTTAAAACATCACATGTTCTTTAAAGCATCCGCTCTAGCAAAACATCACATGCCCTTTTTCCAGGCTGCCTGCAGAAAACCACCACATGTCTGTTTTTAGCAAAACATCCTCCCACTTGTCTGCTTCAGCAAAAACATCCTCTCATACGACAGTTTACAGAAAAACATCTCATGACACAACTGAGTCTCCAAAAAACCCCCAAAATTTCTACTTCAATTTTGTCTCATTAAAAAAACTGAAATAAAATACACATAACACACAATGTATCATTTAAGCCAGTTTTAAGTACTCAGTTCATTAGGATGTGTACAGTCTCATTGATCATGCAATCTCCAAGTCAGTTCACCTACAACAGCTTCTCATGCTTCCCCGCTGGACTCCAAAGATCATGATTCTACTTCTCTCTTATAAAACTGTTTTAGGAACCTGTGTAAAGCAGAGTCACACATTTGCCATTTTGAGATTGGTTTATATTCACACGACTAGAATCACTTGTATAAAAGAAAGAGAAAATGTGCTCAAAGTTGGACTCTTCAAACTATGTCACTGGATGGGTATAAAATATCTCCCACAGTCCATGATCTTCAACTAGTGGCCCTTTTTTAGAAGGTTCTGGAAATGTATGGACTTTTGAAAGTTATGCCTGGTTCCTGGTGTGTTCTTTGCTCTCTGCTCTGTGTCCATCATGAGGTCATAAAATTCTTCTGTCACACATTTCTGCCATCACAATGTTCTACCCATCTGTGTGGGACCAAGCAACCATAGTTGGAACCTCCTGGAACTGCAAGCACAAGCAAACATTTCTTTCCTTGAGTTATTTACATCAGCCATTCTGTCACAACAATGAGAACTTTGACTAGCATTATCTATTAATTATCTTGTAACAGTATAAGTCTTAGACCTCCTTTGCTCTAGCATCAATGTGCTAGAGCACCCTTATTAAGGCTCTAAGTCATCCCTTAGTCTTAGGATGTCATCTTACTAAGTCTAGTCACTATATGCCATAGATGATAATGGTAGACTGTGACTGTGAATCAGTAAAAAAACAGATATTGAAGTTGGATTTAGCTTAGGGTTTGCAGTTTGCTGATTTATGACCTGCAGTTGTAGGCTAGGAAAAAAAGGTGGTAGCTGAGATTAGCAGATATGACACAAGGAGCTGCTAGTGGCCACTTGCTGATGCAACTGCCTGGTGGAAGCCATGGGGAGTATATATCCTCTTCAATCTCAGCCCACCCTTCTTACAAAGGAACAGACAACACCACATCCCTTCAGGTGTGGGTGGTCCTGGGAGAATCTTGCAGACACTGAAATGCACAGCTTAGAGCATAACTTCAGAGCCTGCCACTGTCCTGCTGTTCTGGGCATTGGTAGAAACAGCACATGGACTTCTTAGTCTTCTGAGATGTGCTTCCTCCAGCAAGGGTGAGTGTGGCGGGTGCTATAGTATAGATGGTGTCTACATTCTCCATCCTGACCTACATGTGGTCTACCTTCAAACTAGAACTTCCCAAATTGGGTTCTGAGGAACATTTGTGTTTACTAAATGCCAGTGTGGACGTAATAAAACAATGAAAGGATGTATGGATTTGAACTGTTAGTACAAGCACATCTCTTAGATAGCCTTACTAAAGACCTTTAAAAAATATTTTTAGTTTAAATGTATTTTCCCCTAAGTAAGGTTTTCTGAGAGCATCATTGGCTTACAACTGTATGTCCCCTTCTCATTCTCCACAAATTTTCTGACATTTTCTTTGGTGTTCTCTCTCCTCTTCCACCAGGATTAGGATCTCTTCTGTTGTGTTTAATCTTAATACCACTATTACCGAAAACATTATCTGGTAACACAGTAGATGTTCAGGGAATGTGTGCTGATGGACTCATAAAATATGCATGGTATATTGGTAAATTTAAGATATAATTTATAGCATTTCTAGGCCATCTTGGAACTGGGTTAACTTTAAGGGGCAAAAATCTTACAGTTTTTAAAAGGAATACATGAATACATTTTGAAACCAATGGTTTTAGACCAATTTGTATTTCATCTCTGCTGGTTTGTGAGGTTGACTTTCTTTGGTGTGGGAATTGATCTGAGAGTGTTAGAAAGATTCTGATGGAAGTGGATTGTAAGTGAAGTCTGTTGGAAGCCTGGTGCCTTTTCTGTGCTTGGAGAGTTTCAACAGCAGGAAAACCATAAGCTTCAGAGTTAGAGTTGATAAAGATGCTTCTTGAGGCTCAGGATCAGGAAGCTACAGAGATCCCACAGCCCTGGCCAAGGTTTCAGATCAAAAGCAGGTCATGTTTCAGAGTCAGGCTATCTGATGAAGTTGTTCCCAGGGGACTTGGATGTAATCAGCGCAATGGTCTCACCAGCAAGAACGCACACAGACACCAGGATCCTTCTGCAGCAAGCGTTTATTGCATCTTTAAGAGGAAGATCCCAAGCCCCGAAAAGGCACTGCTTATAAACACCCTGGAGCGTCGTGTTCATTTCTGATTGGCTGTTTGCTCATTACCTCATGTGATGCCCCGAGATGGGCTGTGACTTGGCGCACTCTGGCCCTTAGCACATACAGACTACTTGTTTACAGGGAGAGGACACCAGATGCCGGCGCCATGTTGTAATGGCGATTGAGCCAGCTTGGGTGTGGCTCTCTACACTTGGAGGAAAGGAGCACTGTTAATAAAGGATCAGTAATGAATTCTCTCTCACCATTCCCTACCCCAACCTCAAGCAATGCGTGTCAACATATCTGATTTCCAAGTCCCTTCAAACTGCATAAACCGGGTGTCTTGCACTCCCTACCCTGGAGCATCTTTATCCCAGCCCTTTAAAGACACAATCAAATCCAAACAGCTCCTAGGACAATGCAGATATCTTTTTTCCATTTGTCTTAGTCAGGGTTTCTATTCCTGTACAAACATCATGACCAAGAAACAAGTCGGGGAGGAAAGGGTTTATTCAGCTTACTTCCACATTACTGTTCATCACCAAAGGAAGTCAGGACTAGAACTCAAGCAGGTCTGAAAGCAGGAGCTGATGCAGAGGCCATGGAGGAATATTCCTTATTGGCTTGCTTCCCCTGGCTTGCTCAGCCTGCTCTCTTATAGAACCCAAGACTACCAGCCCAGGGGTGATACCACCCACAAGGGACCCTCCCCTCTTGATCACTGATTGAGAAAATGCCTGACAGCTGGATCTCATGGAGGCACTTCCTCAACTGAAGCTCTTTTCTCTGAGATAACTCCAGCCTGTGTCAAGTTGATACACAAAACCAGCCAGTACCCCCTTCATAATGGTTACATAGAAGCTATCAGCAAATTTTATTTTATCCTTGATATTCATTATCAAATCATAAAAATTATATACTATATCCTGAAAGAAAAGAAAAAATGTTCCAAATGCCAGCTAAAACTTTGGAGAGAAGAGGCTAATATAATATTTGGAGGAAGATGGCTATTTAAATTCAGAGAGTGCTTTATTCTTTTACTGTGAGTCCCTTATATTTGCTGAGCACTTACTATGTGCTAAGAAATAGTCTAAGCATGCTCCAGGTTCCTGCCTTGCATTGCCACTGCTCTGAGGCCCATTTAACAGGTGAGAAACACAGACCTTTTGATTAAGGTCATGAGGCCCATTAGGTGTCTTCTGAACTCTGCTGGATTCTGACTCCATATTTTACTACTTTCTACTCATTTGACTATAATATCTCTGTCCTAGTTACCCATTTCTTCTCTAGTATAAATATAAAAGCAATATGAGTGCACTACTCTAAAAATTTCATCAATACAGAATTAAAGTTGAAGGACATAAAAATCTCCCAGAACAAATCCTATTCTCTAAAACAATCACATAAATGTCTACTTAATATTTTTAGATGCTTGCACATATATTTCTACAATTATGCACTTAAATTTCTATCATTTTTACACATAATTTTCAATATATCAATATAATTGAACACTTTTCAATGTAGGGCTATACAGTTCCTTCTTTTATGTAACACTATATATTTTTAATATACATGATATACAATAAGTTATGATCATTATTTTTGATGATATATGCCATATTTAAACAGTCAGATTTTTTAAAAATTTCTTTTAAGGATTATTTTTGACTGTAAGACTTTCTCCCTATATTCTAACTCTTGTACTAATGATACTTAAATTTTAAATTTTATACTGTATCACTCCTCTCTTGCCTTTTTGTTCTCACGGAGCTTTATGCCATATTATACTTTATTTGGGCTAACAGTGATGAATTTTTGCACTTGGTATTTCTTTTACTCTAAGACTTGTCTTTATATCACCCACTAGAGCTCTGCCTGCTAGCATATGGAAGATCTACATTTTATCTAAAATGAGCATATGTACGTATCCTGGCTGAATTCAAGTTGATTTTGGATACTATCATTATCTTTCTGTTTGACCTGAAGTTCTGGGTCAGTACTTTCCATGAACTGATAGCTTCTAGACGTCAGTGCTAGAGTTGCCCAGCAATGATAGTAGAGTGATACCTACTCTTTGATAGTTTAAAAAAAATTCTCATTTTAATTCTTTCATATATTGAGTGGTTCACTTGGCCAGATACTAGTCGACCAGATACTTGGTAGTGAATGAAAAGGCTCTCAGAATGTTACAGCCACACATATATAGGAAGCAACTACCTCATGTGAGGAGAAAAGAGCTCAGGAGTATGGCAATCACTCCCAATGCCTTTGATCCACAGGCCACTATGCACAGTTGGACTCAGCTTAAAACATGGTGACATTGTTATTTCTGGGTAGGGGGAAGAGCTGAGATCCCAACAGCTGCATATAATGTTACACTCATGGACCTATGCCAGTTAATATAGATCTTTTCATCTTCTGATTTCTTTCCCCTGGAGTGCACAGTTACAACTATTCTTTGAAAGATAAAGACACTTTCCTCAGTTATAAACCTACACACATACACACACACACACACACACACACACACACACACACACACAATGTGAAGATTTTGATTGTTTTCTCCAAGTCTTTCTATAGGATTTTCTAATGGAGGTTTTTAAAGATGGAGATAGTAGAGCTGGTTCTAATCAAATAACAACTAGCTTAACTTTTGATACAATCATGGTAAATCTCTCATGTTTCTAGTCTTGACACCTTGACACAATAGTCCTTTTGAAAGATATTTTTCTCTATTCTTGAGAATTGCATACATGTCTGTGATGAAATATGATCATATCCACAACATTCCAACAGCTCCACTTCCTCCCAGAATATCTTCCTCCAAACTTCTTGTCTTCTTTGCTTCTTTTGACAACTAGTCTAGTTCAGTTAGTCATGTCCATATCCACATGGGTATGAGGCCATCCACTGAGCATGAGAAATCTACCAGTGGCCATACTCCCATAAAGAATATTTCTCTCTTCCTCAGCAACTATTAACTACCAGCAGATCCTCAGTAAGAAGTGAGACAGGCATGGGAGTTATCTGCCCCATCTGTGCTAGGGTTTTGGTTGGCTTAGTCTGGTGCAGGTAACCCAGCTGCTGTGAGTTCATGACTGCCATAGTTATGGACTGTCCAGAAATCAACATTTAACAGATCTCCTCCCATCCGCTGTCTCTTATATTCTAATATTCTTATCTCTGCATCCTAATTTAGACTTGAACATCTTTCATATCTATCCATATGAAGATCAAACTTTTGATTTTTCTCATTTGTAGATCCTCGATTTTAAATGGATACATAAAATCATGCATGTATAGAACATAAAAATAGAAGTAAAAATTGTACAGGACAATGTAGGAGACCAACATTAATGGGCAGGAGGAGAAGGAGGTGAGGGAAGAAGAATGAAATGATGTGCTCAGTATGTTTTACTTATTTGTATCAAAATGTCCTTGTGAAACCAAGTAATATGTACAATGAATATAAACTAATAAAAATAAAAAATAAACATAAATATAAACCTAATTGAAATATTTCTTTAAAAAAACCCAGCCTCTTCCAATAACCCAGCTGTACAGTATTCCATGTCCTTCAAACAGCATCCAAGCATTTGTACCTCTGGACTTAGCTATGCTTTGCTTAGTGACAAGTACAGTCATTCTTGATTTACTCAAACCTCCCTTTTGAGAGAATAAAGTCACTCACTCAAGTAAAATAGCTTTGACCATAGCAGGAAGTCAGTATCCAAAAATCGAGCCTATAATTCATTTCTTGGTGCAGCAGAACTATCAACTCTCAGCTTAGTTACGCTGGAGGTAAAATCCTTTGGTGATGTGAGGGTCATTGAAGTACAGCCTTATTACAATGAAATCCAATGTCTAAAAATTGTTCTTATTTTGGACTTATACCACAGTAAGAACCAAGATTTTAAACTCTACTAAAACAAACAAAAAGACTTTATATATTTATGTTCATTTAGTGATGTATTATTTTGAAGTATACAGTTAATATGTTTGGAGTTATTTAAAATTTATATTGAGAAAAATGTATTTTCAGTATTGCTGTAGACGAGCATCCACATAAGACTGTTAAATTGATTGTTGTTTTATATCAAACAACTTTTATAATACTCATTTTTATTGTTATAATATCTTATAAACTTTAAGGAATATGACAAAAAAGATATTGTAGGTATTGAAGGGGGGGTCTCAGGGAGGAGTGAGGGTACAAAAGGGAAACAAGAATATGATTTAATTCTATTTACTTAAAATATGTTTTTAAATGTTAACAAATTCAGATAAATTGAAATCATGTAACTTTTCTCATCATAATGCAATAAAATTAAAAAAAAAATAAACTTCATGGACTATGCAATGAAAACAATAAGATCACTAAAGTTAAAAAAAAAAGAATTGTTGCTTTGAGATGTCTTGTGATAATACAGAACTACATAGTTACTAACTATTGTAAATGAAGAGGAAATAGCAAGCTCAGGCTCCTCTTCTATGAAAAGGACCTTAATCAACCTCCAACCTTGTGTGAACCTCTGCTCTGAGTAATGATAATTTAAGTAATTCAGTCCAACTTTTGCACAGGAGATAATTTTGAAATATAGTTAACTGTAAGTACCCTTTCTGAAAAGCATCAGTGTTCTAATGAGATAATGATCATACAATGGACTGAGGTCAGGTTATGGGAGGGACCCAGAGGAAAGAGCAAAATCCTGGTATTTGTGTCTTTGTCTCTGGCTATTCTGTGTAACTATAACTGAATACCAAAGTCTGGGTGTTTTATAATAAACATAAATTGATGGGCTATGGTACTGGAAGGTGGACAGTACAAGACTGAGGGGCCATTACCTGGTCTGAATTTTGTTACTGTTTCATAACATTGCAGAAGGCATCATTTGGTAGATAGGTAAAGATGGAAGGAAAAGGAAGGAGTAGAAAAGGGGAAGGGAGAAATGGGGAGAGAGATTTTGGGGGACACATCCAGACCATATCAACTATGATTGGGGGAGGTGGACTGGAAAGGGTGATGTGACATTCTTTGGCTTTGAACAATCTATGAAAATAAGGGTTGTAATACAGGGTTGCTAAGAGTGTGATAATCTCCACACTAGGCCGAAGCTGACACTCTTTTCTAAATGTTAAGTGAACTGTACATAAACCATTCTTCAACTCACCTGGGTGGTGTAGAAATCTTTTTTTCCCTCATTAATTCATTTTTTCACTTTATATCCGGAACACTATTCCCCTCCCATTGCATACCTCATACAGACACTCCTCCTCCCCTTCTCCTCAGAGAGGTAGAGGCCTCCCCAGAGTACCTACCCCCAACACATCAGTCATTGTAGGGTTCAGCAAATCTTCTCCCACTGATGCCAGACAAGGTAAACTAGTTAGGGGAATGGGATCCACAGACAGGCAACGTATTCAGAGACAACCATGTTTCAGTTGTTGAGGGACCCACATGAAGACCAAGGTGCACTCCTGCTACTTATGTGTGGGGAGGCTTAGGTCCAAGCTGTGCATGTTCTTTGGTTGGTGGTTCAGTCTCTGAGAGCCCCAAGGGTCCAGGTTAGTTGACTCTGTTGGTTCCTGTGGAGTTAGTATCCCCTTTGGGACCTGCAATCCTTCCTCCAAATCCTTGTAGAATATCAAGTCCACTTGGAAGTTCTTTGATATTGTTTAGGAATATTTTTTGGAGGTTGTATTATATATGGATGACTACTGGTGATGAACTCAATTCTTGATCCCTTTCCTCTTTCCAGGAATTAGAAGATGGGGATGAAAATGTCAATTCTTTAATCCTGTCTTAGCCTTGCTAGCAACCAGCCCCCATTTTGAAGCTATTTGTGGAATTGTAATCACCAGTCATCTCATAGATATACGTTGAAACACCCACTCTGAATATCCCAAGGGTTTATGAAGCTCTCACGTCAGTAACCAAGGAAGAAAATCAAACATAATAAAAAGTTCTCCCATTGCTTTGATCTCTCCGGAAGGTCTTAGGCTCTGTGTACCATGATTTTGAATGATAAGCAAATAGACCAATTATATTACAATATCATATGACATTGGGAATAAGGCAAAGAAGGAGACATTATCAAGAGCTGCCAGTCAATGTTTTCCCTCTGAGTGGAAGACCTTGAAAGCCCATTAGACCATTAGACCAGATACTCCATGCTGACTGGTAAGTATGGGCATTGTGTGACCTCACTTTAAGTCCTGGATTTGCTACTAACTGGTGTTGAATAAAGCATGGGTCATGATTTATCTACAAAATAAAGGATGAAGTTGATTTTTCCTAACTATTAGTCATTTACATGTTGTGATCACAGTTGTTTAAAATTTAAGCTCCACTACGCTATTGTTTATTTATCATCTTTCTAGTAAGTTTATAATTATAACTTATTTAAGGTGAAACTACATACAGCCGTAAGCGCTGCAATAGTGCCTCACACAAATAGGAAGTAGTCACAAAAATAAATGTCATACAAACAACATAATGTTATTAAAGTCCAACCGGATAGTGTTTCTCTGGAGTTTATGAGTCTTGGGTCTGCTATTTATTCTCTAAAAAGATCAGCCAGTATTAGAAAGGTATGATAATGTTCTAATAACCAGGACTTGAATGATATTTCCCAAAAGAAGAATAAACAATTTACTGAGAATAAACATTTTTCTCTGTGTGATTCCATGATATTTAATGTGATGTCTCCAGTGGCATCTAAATTCAAGTCATATATTCTCTGTAGGAGGTTTGTGACCTTTCAAGAACATACTGGATTAGAGAGTCTTTAGGGTAAAATTATATTATTCCATGATTCTCTCCTTGTGAGAGAGGAGTACCGGGGAGTAGGAGTCATATTATTTTTGAGTTCATACATCTATTAGATTGAATACTTATTGGCCAGTAGCTTGAAGAATTAAAGTGATTGGATAGAGCTCCATTTCTGAAATGTAGCCATGACAACCAGTCGGGAGCAGTCAGCACTTCAGTTCTCCCAGTATTGCTAGAAGAAGGAGACTTTCATAGCAGACACTCTTGGTCCTTGAGATCTGTGCTGTGGCCCCGTTCCTTGCCTGACTCCCTCTCACTGGTTTGAACTAGCATGTTCTGATTTCTCTCATGACAAGACTGTCAGTTTATATTTCCATGATGACCAGAGGCTAGCCAGTCCTAAGGCATCTAGGATATAAAGAAAATATCTCCTTTCCTAATATCTTTCTGGAAGATAAAAGATCCCAAAATGGGCTGTGCAAAACTGCTGGCTGACTTCCCAAATTCTGTCACTTCTGTGTAGGTGGGTCACAACCAGGAGTAGAGTTTTATTGTTTGCCATTACACTTTTTTTAATATTAAAAATTAAAGCTAACATTATATAAAATTATGCTTTGAAATGTGAGAATACTGTGGGATGCTTAAGTCTAGTTAATTAACAGATGAGGCATCATATTTTTTTCAACAAGAATACAAAAGATCCACTCTCCTCAGTTTTCAAGAATATAATATGTTATCATTATAAATAGACACCTTGCTGCACAGTAGATCTTTGGAGACGTATTGGTCTTAATTGTAATTATGTATTCTCTGGCCAGTTTGTCCCCTTCTTCCATTTTTTCCAGTCTTTGACAGCCATCATTATACTCTATGCTTCTATGAGATGTACTCTTTAAACTCTTTATCTAGTATTTATTTATTTTCTATAATCCCATGCATGAGTGAGAGGACAATTTGATTTTTCTTTTGATCATATGGGTTCTGGGGACTGAACTCAGGTCATCAGGACTGGCAGCAAGTGCCTTTACATGCTGAGCTATCACAATAGCACTGATACATTCTATTGAGAAATGCCTATGTTTTTTTTTTTTTTTTCTTTTTTTTGGTTTTTCGAGACAAGGTTTCTCTGTGTGGCCCTGGCTGTCCTGGAACTCACTCTGTAGACCAGGCTGGCCTCGAACTCAGAAATCTGCCTGCCTCTGCCTCCCAAGTGCTGGGATTAAATGTGTCCACCACCACCACCCTGAGAGAAATGCCTATGTTTTTGTCCATTTAAAAAATCAGTTATTTGGTTCTATTTCATTGACTTTGTAATAATATTTTTAGTTATTATTTTAAACTTATATCTGTGTTTTTAAAGCAACTTGACTTTGCCCACTGCCAACTTTCTGAGTGCTTTCTGCTTTGGATATTGGTGCCTTGCCAAAGGCATATGGCCCAGAGTTCTGAGCTTAGAATTCTACCTCCATTTTCAGATTTACTAGAGTTACTGTCCCTGATATTTATTTTTGTTTTGTTGTCTTTTAAGATAGCCAGTCCAGGTTGGCCTCCATTCACTATGCATCCAAGGCTGCCCTTGAACTTTCTTCCTAGTCCTGAGATTGTAGATCTGTACCTACAATGTATTGTAGATTCTTTACTCTGTAGTAACAACAGTTGCCCCTCCTCAGAGTTGGCACCTTTGAATCTCCCACTGTTAGGATTCTTGGCATCTCTTACTGAACTCACCAAATTTCAACTCAGTTAATCTAAGCTTCATAGCTGGAAGCTGTCAGTGATGAGTTGTTCTCATAAGTAAATTATGAGCAGTTCTCCTTGGGATGGTAAAGTTACTTATCTACCTGTATGAGGTGACTACCCTTAATAACTATAACTTGATTATTTCTGGGGGGAATTGAGATTATGGGGCATAACACCAATTTATTTCAATATATAAAGAATTATAATTCTAATTTTTATCCTACTAATAGAGATGGGAGACTGTGAGGGGAAAGAAGAGGAGGGAGAAAAGGAAGACAACAGGAAAAGGGGACTTTAATGAGCACCAACTGCGTTTGAGGTCATGTACAGCTTTTCATGGGGACAGAGCCAACAGTCTTTACACTCATCCTTTTAGACTGAATCAGCTTCTTGTATTTTCTTTCAGAACAATCCAATTTCAGCTCTTTTATGGTGCTTTGCATCTTTTCTGTGTGTGTCAGTTTTGAGACCAACTCAACAAGGTGCAGCATATCTTTGAAGCAAGCTTAAGTCATGGTAAGAGACAGGAATCCTCCACTGAGTCTTGAGATAACACATGATATTTTCCTTTGATTCTAGTGGTTGTCAGCCAAGGGCAATTTTTCCCTTTGGAGACATCATGTCCAGAGATAATTTGGATAATCATAGTTGTGGGAGTTACTGGTTAAACATTCCATTGCTTATCACTATAATGATGCTAGATGGGCTATGATGCACAGCCTTCTCCCCAGTAATGAGTGCTCTGTTACAAAGTATCTAAAGTGCACAGAGTGAGAATCCTGGTGCTATTGTTTAGGTTTCATTTGTCCCTCAAAATTCATGTGCTAGAAGTTTGTTCCCTGAAATGATAGTGTTGAATTGTGGCAGGACTTTTAAGAGGTGGGACCAGGTGGAAAGTGGACAGATTATGACTTTACCCACCCATGATTTTTTTATTTCTAGAATTGTGAGCCAAATAAGCATTTTTCTCAGGTATTCTATTATGGTAACACAAGACAAATTACGACATTTGCTCTGTTCAATCAACTTTTTACTTACTTTATTAACCTAGGATAAAAATTCAATGGGAGAATATGTGATAGCAGAGTATAATTTGTCTGTCCAAACAATGTTTTCAGAGGGAGGGAGAGTGGGATGGGGGGAGAGAGAGAGATGAGAGAGAGAGGGGGGAGAGAGAGAGAGAGAGAGGGAGAGAGGGAGAGAGAGAGAGAGAGAGAGAGAGAGAGAGAGAGAGAGAGAGAGAG